>MNCI01004648.1:38557-59507 GCA_015680685.1 Gnetum montanum
CCTTGTGCACGTCTTTGTTTTATAACTAATTCATCTTCAACCATCAAATCACCATGACCTCGTCCATGACCACGACCACGTCCACGACCACGTCCTATATCTGAAATAACTTCTTAATGCAATCGAGGCTGATGAACATTTTCATCAGTAGGAATGACAGCTAAGTGATTTTCATGTTCATCTATGCGTTGTCGTCCTTGTTCATCTTCAACCATCAAATCACCATGACCTCATCCACGATCACGACCACGTCCACGACCACATCCTATATCTGAAATAACTTCTTGATGCAATTGAGGCTGATGAACATTTTCATCAGTAGGAATGACAGCTAAGTGATTTTCATGTTCATCTATGCGTTGTCGTCCTTGTCCACGTCCATGTCCACGACCTCTTCCTCGTCCTTGTCTATGATCTCTTCGATTCTGTGAAATATTATTATACAAAGTGATCTGATATGTTTACCTTTATTAAATCAAACAGTTAATGAATTTCATCTAAAACAAAAGTAAAATTTCATCTACAAACCTCACTTCCTTCCACCTGTTGTTGTTGCATTTCTGCTCAACGCGTTCTTTGACGTAAGCGATGTTGTTCCATTCTTTGCAACTCCAATGGATCTCCTTGTTCCCGAGCTTCTCTTCTTCGATCTCTGAGACGTTGTTGTCTCGCTCGGTTTAACTCACGCACTCTATCACCTGTAGGATCTGTATTTACAGGAATAAGAATTCTTATATAGTATTATGGGTTGAATTAAATTTTAAATAAAACACTAATCCAAAAATAAAAAATTATTTATTTATTTTTTAAAATGTAAGGCACCCAATATTTTTTTAAAAATATAACCCAAACCTAAGAATAAAGATTAGTTATTTTTTTAAAAAAAACGTAAGGCACCCAATATTTTTTTATATATAACCCAAAACTAAAATTAAAAATTAGTTGTTTTTTTTAAATTATTTGGAAAACAGAATTCCATTCGTACCCATTGACTGTGCTTCAGTAGGCGCTCCCGAATCCAACAATCCAATGCAAACTGTTCATCCAATGAGACGTATTTATGATTTTTAACCGACGCAACCTTTGGAATGAGGACGCAACCTTTCTAAACATATATATTTTTGTTTTGCAATAGATGCAACCTTTCATAAACAAAATAATGATTAATACCCGAGTTTGATCCTCAACAATGGCGATTTTAATGTTTTTGAAAGCAAGTTCCGTGCCAGCGTCTATCTTACTAAAACCTTCGTTCAGTACATTGCCCTACGGCAACAAATTTCAATCGCAATGTCTAATAATTATAAACGGTATATATCTATTTTTACCGATATTTCAGAAATCGGTAACCTATGTGATTATATTCTGACTGGTAATCGGTAACACAAATTTTTGACTGGTAATGGCCGAACATATATATACCATAAGATATAAGCAATTAAACGTTGGTCAGCGTTACTGTTTTAATGAAGCTCAGAAACCTATCGGAAATATCGGTTATATTCTTCTGAACATACGAACAATTTCAGGGGTTTGAGTGGCTTTAGCATCATACTGAAAAATATGGTTTTCATGATTGACAGAGCATAACAATCTCGGTTTGTAAAGTCAAATACAGAACATCAACAGGATCCATGCTTCAATCTTGTTCTGTTCCGCGCGTGGTTCGATCCTGTTCTGATCTACGCGTGGTTTCAGTCTCTGGCTAGAATGCTGGATTTGCATCTGCGCAGAACTTGAGCCTATATTTATAAGAATGCAAAGGACGTAAACTTTCAAGGTTGCGTTACCCCGTTGTGCACAAACCTACGTTACCAAAATGGCCCGTTCGAATTTTAATTATAAGCGTTATTCACAAAGTTGTGTTACCGAAACAACGTATATGGAATTTTTCACGTCAGCATCACACGTCAGCAGCGTTGCACACAAAATAGTGTTATCGAAATGGGCTGTGGGAAAGTCAACGCTGGTCAGCGTTACGCACAAAATATTAGCGTTATCGATTTCTCACTGGTAATGCCCTATCGGCCAAATTATTTGAAAGCTTCAATGCATAATTCCTTTCCAACAATAAGAGCATAACCATAATCTATTTGCAAAAGTTAAATACCAACTTTTCAAAGATGTTCCTTTTCAATTATAGCTTTAAGCAACAAAAGCTTGCAATCAAAGCTAAATAATTAATTCATTTCTTGTAGTATTAATTACTTTTTGTTTTGCGGGCTCAAGTTGAAAAAACTAATAGCTTCTTTTGCATTTGTTTCTTATTTTGGATTGTTGCTTTCATTTTTCTTTTAAGAGAGGAGTATTCTTCTTCTCTTTACAAGAAATTATCTAGTAAGAAGTGAAAACTTATGGGGGTGTTTTTGAATAAGGACAAAGCCTAATTCTTTTCCCACTATAGAATGAAGATTTTTTAGGATTAGTTGTAAGGATGAAAACCTAAAAAGACATTCTTAAAACTATTGGGCTTTTTATTTAGACCCTCTCTTATATGTTGATGATATGAAAACTTTGAATTTTTGTTAATTATTATTCATTTTTGAGGTCTAACACATCTCACCAATTATTAGTAGGGAGGATGATCCCAACCCTAACAATATTCACATTGCTTTTAACATCTATGCTAAAGTTCAAAATAACAAAAAGATTTGAGGCAATAATAGAAAGCTACATAAAATACCAACATTTATAAAAAGGCTAGATCCATAAGAAAATCTTGGCATATATTTTTCATCATGATTACTTTACTTCTTAATGTTAATCTTGCATTGAAAATCTTATTAGCCATAACCTACTTATCAACATTAATTTTAATCTTTGATTTAAAATAGTTCTTATCAAATAAGGACAAATTTGCCTTATGAGCTCTTTATCTAACTAATCAATACTTTCTATAGTACAAATAAAAGAAACTTCTTTTCTAATTTCTTTATTACCATTTGAGTGTTGGACCCTAAAAAAATATTGATAATGAGCAAAGAAAACTCAATGTACATCACAAGCTTGATACTAAGTAGACATCATTGAAAAGAATATACGAAAAGAAAAAACTCTTTGATTTTAGAACTATCTACTCACATGTACAATCTTATAATACATCATTATCATCATCTTAGCCTTGTCCCAACAAAATGAAGTTTGCTACATGAGTTCTTTTTTTGCCATTTGCCTCTATGAAGAGCTAGATCTTTATTTATTTGCAGTTTCTTCAAATCATCTTTGATCGTTTTTCCCATGTATTCTTTGATCTTTCGTTTGGTAGCTCTTTTGGAATAGTGATGTAGCAATGCTAATGTTCTAGGTTGCCATCCAAAATCTTTGTTGCTGGACTTGCTTCTTTACCTATACCGATCCTTAATGTGGGAACATTTATTTACTTTTTACAACAACTAGGCAATAACATTCTGTGTCATTTCTAGAGGATGTCATAGCAAGTCCTTGCCCATTTTCTATAGTAATTAGGCCTTGTAATTGCTATCCTTCATTTGAGGGAATGTCGTAGCATCTGCAAAATTTGAAAAAAAAGTTATCTATGAAATTTGGCAAGGTTTTATAGTTGGTTGCTAACTTGATGCTAACTCTCCTCATTTTGCATTCGAGCTTAGGACCAACATTGGCAGAGTTTTTTTTAAGTCTTACAATTAATGCTTTAAAAAAAATGAAAAAAATTAATTGTTAGTAGGAAGGAAGATTTCATTTCTAACAAAATTTACATCACTTTTCAACATCCATGTTTAAACTTGAAATAGCAAAAGGATTCGAGATAGAGAGCTATGGGTTGATACCAATATTTGTGTCAAAACAAGAAAGTGGTACCACTTGTGGAAGATCTTTATCTTGTCACTTGTTATTGATTTTAACAATGAAGTGTGAGCCTAGTGGTATGGGTCTTAGCTTGGTAACCCCAAGTTATAAGTTTGATTCTACTAGGTAGCATTGAGTTGTAAGCTTCTATAAATCTTGAGATATACCTATGATTCACTTATTTTGGGTTACTAATCTTATGTTCAGAATCTTCACCATCAACTGTAGTCTTCTTATCAACACTAGTTTTAATCTTTGAGTTACTAATATTCTTGTCAGACAAAGAAAAATTTGCTTTATGAGCTTTCTGTCTAGACTACTTAATACTTTCTCTAGTACGAGTAAAGTTATATATATGAGCTTTTGTCTTTTTTGATATCTTTATTACCATTTGATCATTCTTATCATTAACATTATCTTGAATTTTCATATCTTCAAGTTTAAATTGTTGTTTTCTATCCTTAACTTCAATATGTTTTTTTCTCAACATATTTTTTCTTAAGCAAAAAATGATAAACATTAAGTAAATATTGTTCATGATGACAAAAGTTGCAAGGATTCAAAAAATTATAATAAGTAATTAGTTGAATGTAAGTCCTTTCATTTGCTTACAATATCAATTCCATTTAATGGTTAAGAAGATTGATTTTTTTTGGGGAAAAAAAATCCACAGGAATCAAATGATGTGGAAATAAATTCTATATGCTTATTGAAATTGAGAAGACTAACAATATACTATTTAGCTCTTTGAAAAATGAATGGAAGATTAAATAGCTTGAAACAACACAATACTTTAGGATATTCTTCAGATCAAAATCCAATGTTGGCATGTTTACTGACTCTATATCTAAAGCATGCAACACTATTGGAAAATTTAAGTTTTCCATTGCTATTATATCATACCCTTGGTTCACCAACTATAACAAAAAAGGAAATCTAAAGAACGCTGCACCATTGAAACGTTGAAACTTTCACATTTTAAAGGTTATTTTTTATTTTGATTCTACCTTGAAATAGTATCCATGTAAGACAGCTCTCATACGTTATTTTTGAAGGATCCCTCTTATTTCGATTTTACTGAACAGATATTTAATCGGACAGTAATATTTAGTATTTAGAGTTCAAAGCATATGCATAGTGGACAGGTCCTGAAATTTTTCGAAGCAAAGGACACCTTGATGGACGTTGCAGGCGAGGCATCGGCGTAAGTTCTGATACTCGGAATACTAAATATCCCGTTTCTCGCAGCCGCAGTTGAACGCAGAGCAGAGTCTTGGTTCTTGTTATCGGCACATTGCATCGACGCTTATCGCTGGGAGAAATGCAAGCTGTACAAGGGGTCTTACTGCATGAATCCGTTCTTCTTAACGAAAGTGGCGATGATCTTTCAACTGAAGCTGAAAAATTGCTGTTCAGATTACAACATTCCAAGCTTCACATTGTAATCTTCGTTTCTTCGGATTACTTTTCTATTTACGCTTTCCTATACTTCCTTATACGTAATTGTCGTTTCCCTCGGTAGCTTTAGCATATGCCTACTCTGCTTATTAGTGTTTCTTCTGTTATTTGAATGTTGCGCTATCATGGTATTGTACGAACCTCGGATATCAGTGCATGTTACCTTTGCTTATATAGGGACACATAAATCGTTCAGCATTGATTCCTTATTGGATTTGAAGGTTCGTCATACATACGCAGGAGCATCCTCTGGTTATCTACCTAGACATTTGTCCTTTTTTTCGTGTAAGTAAGGTCGAAATAAATAAGATTGAAACTTTTATGCTCTGGTTTCTCTGGTCACATTTGCTTTGAAAGCATCCATTGATCGCTTTCTTTTACTAGAGTGTACAGTGTGAACGAGCTTTGGCTAATGCATGCCGTTCATTTAGACAAGAGTAAGAGATGAGCAATTCTTTTTCTATGAAAAATTTGTACCTCTGTTGTATTCTAGGAGCAGACATTCTCATTTTTCTGTACAACTTATAATTGTTAAGAGAAGTTACTGAAGTTGATGCGTCGAAGGACTTTCGCTACTGTCAGAGCATTCGGTTGGTTGCAAAAGGAGCAGAACGTAACACCTGCAAAACAAAACACACATTACAGCAATGACATTATATTATGCCCTTTTCCACATCAATATCAATGCTATATGCAATGTCTTGTTTTAGGAAATACGGTGCTGCGGGTACCAGTAAACATCTAATCCATTGGAGCATGATTTCCATCTTCCATTATCAGATACAAAATTGAAAGATGCTCTATCTAACCAGTATCAGAATCATTAAAATGTCTAAGACATGTCAAACATCAATTTCATGCCTTATTCATGCTGTCCATTGATGCAAGATATCTTGCCCGGTGGATCTGACATGATTGGTTGTCATCTAGCGGTAACTAAAAACTAACAACACATTCATGTGTACGGAACACATCTATCTAGGTAGACATGGAAAGAAGCACATGAATCTGAATACTATGAACCATAAAACATGCAACCAGGTTCCTAGGTAAAATTTTCTTGATATTTTAAAAGCAATTGACACTTCTTCCCAATCCCTTAAGTTTTGAAGATCATCGTTGTCTATCATCCTAGCCTTCTCCCAACTACATGGCCCAACTGTATGGGGTCGGCTATGTTGTTTGCTTCTATTAAGAGCCAAGTAGACATTAATACCCATATCTCGGATCTATTTCTTTATACAAGTAAACCAAGTATGTTTTGGTAAACCTCTTTGTTAGTCTCTTAAGTTTTGAATATCTGTTACCAAAATTTGCTGGTAAGGATGGCCAATGTCTGCCTAGGATATATGATATACAAACTTTTCCTGGCTTTAGTTGTGACTCTGTAATATATAATGGTGTAGCACTTGGTATCTTGAACAGAAAAACACTTGGGATATCATACAATTGAGCTCTCAATCCCAACTCAAGAAGTAAGGAATGAAATCAAACTACCAATGGACAATGAATGAACAAACAGATTGGCAAGCCAAGGAAAATTTCCGTTAATAGTGGAAGGAAAGGAAATCAAGATACGTCAATTGATTACTAGGAGCAAAGGATTCTCAAGTTTTCAAGTTCTTAATCTTCCATTTCTCAGAGACATTCTCTTTTCTTCTTGCTCCAAGTTCTCAAATCACAGTTGAGGCAACAACCTTTATTACTTCTCTCTCCTGTATCTTTAACTATATATAGGCCTTTTCATTTTCTATTTTATATGGGATTTCATCAATTTTAAAAATTTGAATATAAATAAGTACACCATCAGAATTTTCCAACATGTTGTTGCTGGTTCCTGTGATAAGGGAAAATGTGCTGACTTAAACTGAATTAGTGCAACCCTTTTCATGATGCTTGCAACTCACTTTCAATATTTTGCTTGTTAGTTTAATTATTTTTCAATTTGTAGATGCTGCTATTGATTCTTCTGCATGTCAGGCTTTTACAAATCTGTCCTCGTTTTAATAGTCTGTGATTTCCCATTCAATGCCAACTTTTATAAAATTTAGTTATCTATCAAGCTTACAGCATTAAATCAACTTGCACAAACACCAATGGCTGTCATGGAGCAACAGCAAAGATCGCTGTGATACAGATTATATTGCGTATCATTTGATAATGAGTAATCTGAAGAAATTGCCAGTTATATGAAAACAATCAATCTTAATAAATATTTAAATTTATCAATAATGTTAGGATGCATGCATGTTCTTTCTTGTTTATTTATGGTTACTCCTCTGTGTGTGTGTTTTTTGGGTAGTTAATCATTAAGCATTAACCTTTTTAAATTTCTGATTGGCTGATACTGTAACCCCATGTATATTTGAGATGTACTGCAAATCTTGATTCAGAGTTGCTTTTTTATTTATTAATGATATGTAGATGTTACAAAGCTGAAACACCTTAGACAAAGGATTGTTCTGTGGAAAAAAAAAAAAAACAAAATCTTTGCAATTGGCAGAAAAAGAACAAAGGGATTCTTCAACAAATTGATGATATACATACGGAGGTTTTTGCACAAGGCTGGATACAAGAAAAGCAGTTAAAAGAATGGACACTGTTACATAAGTATTTCAACATCCAAAAAGAAGAAAAATTGTATTGGCCATAAAGGGTTAAGCCTAATTGGCTGCAACATGGGGATGAAAACTCTAGATTTTTTTATACCTATGCTTCTATAATGCATAGTTGCATACTACAAATCATATCAAGTATTTGGAGAACGACCATGGGCATTTGCAAACTGATTACAAACTGATCTTTAAATTTTTTATTGATTTTTACAATAAAATAGTAGGGGTAGGAATACTTAACAATTCTTTTGATAGACACCACATAGAATTAAACAACACTTAATGATTTTTATGTTGCTTTGGTCTAATCATTAATTTATGCAAAAGCAAGCTTTGTAATTTTGGAATGCCCACTCATGACTTTGATGCTTTTTGCACCTCTTTGGGATGCACCGAGGATACTCTTCCAATAAAATATTTAGAATTTCCTCTCTTTTCATATGTAGAATGCGGAAAGTGCTATCTTTGGATGAAGATGGTCAACAAAGCTAATAAAAATTTGGAGGGTCGGCAAGGGAAATTGTTATCTTAAGTAGGTGTACTCTAGTTGGTAAGATCAGTTATTTAGTCCATGCCATTGTATTCCTTTTAGTTATATAAGGTACCAAAAAGCATTATTTCTATTTTGGAAAAATTTAAGCTATGTTTCCTCTGGTCCACATCATTGTCTTGAACCTGTCATACAAAATCTTGGAAAAATATTGATAATGTTTCAATCTTCTGTCCTTTATGGCATCTTTGGGCACAAACTTTTAAAAGAAGGAAGTCTTTTTATGTGTCCCTTTAATGATTTGGCATAACAATGGATTATTGTGGGAGTAAATCGATTGAAGAAATTAATGTGGAAAGCTAAGGACCATCATTTGGAGTGATGGTAAGGTGCTTATTTCTTAAGTTGTAAGTAGTGATTAAAAATGGTAAAATTTTGGAAAAAAATTGTGAACTTTTTCATCATGAAAAAGTTGCCAATTTGGTACAACTTTTTCAAAAAAGTAGCATAGCTGACTTTTTTGAAAAAGTAGTGTAGCTGACTTTTTCAAAAAAGTAGTGAAAAATGGTGACTTTTTTGAATTTTTAAAAACTATGATAAAAAATTTATACTTTATTTGAATTTTAAAAAATTAAATTCAGAAATCCTCAATCTTAATTAAAGATAAAAAAATTCAATAAAAATTTGTGAACAAGCTTCATCTTTTACTTCTAAGCCTCAAAGTTATAATGTATAAATTAATGATTATGATGATTTTTCAGTTGATCTTGTAGAATATGATGACTTTGGCAGTGAGAGTGATAGTGATGATGATGATATTCCTAATGATGATGTAGATGACATGGCTAAAAGGAGTTGATTTATCTTTTGATGTAAATTTAGAAAAGAAGCCTTAGATAATCATGAATAATTAGAGATGACATAAGATGTAAAAACCATTTGCAGCTATTAAGATGGATACTGAAGAAATACTTCAAAAAGCATTTGGATACTGAACTTTAATAGTATTTAAGCTTATCGTACTATAGTTCACAACTTATATATTGATTATGTTTTCTGTTAATATGTTTTTAAGTTTTTGTCTTTAATTATGTTGTCTATGTCTATTATGCATATGTATATGCTGTGCAGTATGAAACCTCTAAAATATTGCATTTTAAACATGCCAAAATTTTCAGCTGATTTTTCTTTAAATGTTTACTGATTTTTAAATTTTCTAACTTTTTCAAAAGCTAAAAAATTGTTTTGCCAGCTTTTTAATCACTAGTCGTAAGGCTCAAGTTTGAGCTTGGGTGTAGCCTGTAACAACCCACCTTTTCTTAGGTTCATGTCTTGATGTTTGGGGTAGTGATTGTGAGTGTGCTTTGTTATAATGATGCATATAGTTTGGTTTTGATTTATGGATTTGCCTATGATTTTATAATTATGATGGACTTCAATGGTGTTAACCATGCACTTCTCATTTGTATGCTTTGGTATTGAGTTGTAAATTTATCTATGATCCGGTCATGGTGATGAATTTGAGTGTTGTTGATGTGCTTGTGTTCATGATTTGTATGATTTGGTGTTTATCTAGTGATTTATCTATGATTTGAAGATAGTGATGAATTTAAGTACTATTTTTTTGAGAAGAGGTTGGGGGTTTTAATATTATAACCAAATTAAGAACAATGTATGTACAATCTAATGGGGGAGGGGAGAAGAACCCCCCCTCCTAGCAAAACTTTTGGGGGATATATTCCCCTAGACCGAGAGAAAAATAGAACACACACCAAACTTCGAGGCCATGGAGTGGCCAAACAAAAAACATTATAGATCAGATTAGGCAGCCCCCCAAAAGGCAAGAAACCCGCAAACATCACCACACCCCATAGCCCACCTCACCCCAAAACCCAACACTAAAGAGGTCTTTGTAGTCTCGTGCAGGGGTAGTGAGCCCTTTCCTAAGAATGGATGGCATCTAGGACTGCTTTGTGATGCTCATAAACCCTGAAGGTAGCAACCTCCTAGAATTGTTTGTATTGTTCTTTGTGTTTTGTGTGCTCCTCAGCTCCCATCCCTTTGGCCCCATCAAGATGCAACTTCCCCACGGTGATCCTGATGAATTTGTGTAAGGCATGCCAAGTAGTGTTATGGTTAGCATCCATGATGACGTAAGGCAGCATTCCATTTGCAGCTAGCGATGGGCATTTGACTCATGCGTAGCATTTTGGCTCTGTTTCATTTATTGTTCTTCTAGTAGGTCTCTGACCTGTTGTTCCTCCTCTTCTTCAGCCCTTCTTTTGTGCTCGTGCTCCTCCTTGAGTAGCTCCTCTTTTATCTGTGCACATAGAGCATCCTCCAATTTGTTTTTGATGGTAGCCTTCTTGAGGTCCCGTTGGTGTCTTTCCTCCTTAGTGGCCTCCATGTAGTGTTGTTCTTCCTACTCAACACACAACCATTGCTCCTGCTCCTGCTGCTGTAGCTTTGCCCCCCAAGCAGCCCTTTCTTTTGCTGACACCTTGGCCTCTAGTTCCATAGTGGCCCTAGCAAGGTTTTCCTTGTATTTTGCTTGTAGCTCTTGGCAGAGCGATTCTATGGCCTACATGACTTGCTCATGCACATTAAACAACTGGTCGGTGGCAAACCTTTGTGAGTTTGACCTTGACCCCTTCCCCAGTCCACTTGTGCCACTGTGCTTTGTTAGCATTGACAAAGAGGAAGCCCCTTCAATATTGCAGTGTTGCTTGTAGACAATTGTGAACGATGAAGGCTAAGCCAGTAGCAGATGTAGCAATTGGGTAGCTCACTAGAGAGCCAATGTTAGACCAGATTGATGATCCTTGTGCCGCCCATGCATCAAAGCCAATAGGAATTTTGGGATGTTGACCCTACGGCCAAGCCTTAGACACCTCAAGAGGGTGAAGTGTGCTCATTGTAGCTTCCAGATGTTATCGGACTACATGAAATAACGGTCCACTAACTCCGTTGCATCCTACTAGAGCTGTGGTAGCGTAGACTTTAGCACTTGACTGTTGCTTGTCTTGGGCATTGGCCCATTAAAGAAACCTTCGACATCCTGTAGCCTCCTACCCATGGGCAAGACCACCTCCCAATCGTCCGACACACCCAGGTACCTCATGGTAGCCGCCTTAGTCAAGGAGATATAGACTCCACAGAACATAGTGGAGTCTTCCCTCCACCATTTGTAGAATGCCCTATTAACTCTGTTGGGATCACCCACTAGCAAGGGCAGGAGGTCAGCCCAACCCACTCACGTGATCATATCCTAGGGCATGTAGTTGCTTTGGAAGCCTTCACACTCAAGCTTATATGTATGGGTTACACCCATTGCCTCTTTCCATAGCCGTAGCGTGAGGAGCACAACTTGCGTTGACAATTTGAGTAGTGCCAACCTAAAAATAAGCTTGTTTCAAACTCTCTAGAGGCACGAGAGAATAGCAATGACATGTGCACCACTAGGCAAGCGCACTAGTGTCTGGATGGCACCAACAAAAGAGCAAAGAAAGGTGAAGTGATGGATCGTTTCCTCCGCAGTACAACAGAGGGGGCAAGTGTTGTTTAAATGCAGCCCTTGCTCTCGTAGTAATGACCGCACCGGTAATGTGCCCTGGAAAAGGAGCCAAATAAAGCATTTAATCTTCTCCAATAGGCAGCCTTTCCATGTGGTCTATTAGCCAAGAATGACAGGGTATTTGTGCTTGATGATATCATGTGGTTGTGTTCTTGGCATTCTCCATTGAGTTATCCTATCCGCATCATTGTAGAGGTTACACCAAATGTGAGAGTCTTGGGCATCTACGGTTTACGGTTGATATTTGTTCTTGAGAATCAGGATCCATTGAGGTGGGTACTCATCATTCTACATGACTATGTTTATGATCCCCTAATATTTCATTAGGATGGCATCATCAAACTTCAATGCCTCCAAACCCCTTGTCAACTTTGGTCTAGTAACCTACTTCTTGTAGACAAGGTACATTTGTTCATCCCTTTTTCCTCTAGAACAAATAAAATTTCGAATAATTTGATCTACTTTGTGAATTATAGCTTTTGGAGGAATGACTACGAAGGTAGTAGATTTAGTAATGGTGGAAAGAACTGAAGTTGCTAGGATGAACTTACCTTTTCTTGTGAGGAAGTGTGAGGTCCAGTGCCCCACCTATAATTGAAGTCTTTGGATTAGCTTATTCCATGATGTTTTTTTATTCGATGTATACATGGGCATTCCCAGGTAGGAGTCTTGTATCGTTCCTTGCAGGATCCCAAGCTCCTAGTATGCCTGATTTTTGATAGTCCCTTCAATGTGGTAGAAGTGGATCATAGACTTACCCTTGTTGAGCTCCGACCCCCACCTTCTACGCTAGTCTATTGAGCACCTGTTCATTGCCTATGCCTACGGGATAGTGGTTTGAGTAACTAGAATTGTGTCATCAGCATAATGTTTGGTGATACAATTTACCCCTTCAATGTGTAGCCGTGTGATCCCTTCCATCCTACAATAAAGATTCATGGTATCCATGGTGATAATGAATAAGTATGATGAGAGAGGGTCCCCTTGATGAAGCCCTCTATCGGGGGAGGAAAACCCCTAGAGCCGTCCATTAATATCAAAAGAGTATGCCCTCATGGCTTGGAGGTTGATGCATAAATTAACAAAATTGGGGATGAATTCCCTTCTTGAGCATGATATCTTGGAGGGCACTCCAATGGACAGTGTCATCAGCTTTTGGTTATATCTAGTTTGATACACATACCTTGGAACTTGGCACGTCGAATTGAATGCATAACCTCCTGCAGGAGAAGGATTTGGTCTTGTATGAATTTGCCTTTGATGAATCTTGCTGTTGGATACCAACCAAGGTTGGCATTAGTGGTTGTAGACGTTTTACTAGAATTTTTGTAGAGAGTCTGAGGAGCATGTTGCACACTCCAATGAGCTTGAAGTGTGATGGCTTCGTTGGATTGGTGGTCTTTGGGATGAGCATGCTTTTGGAATAGTTGATTTCATGTTGAACCTGTTGCCATTTCAGCATGACGTTAAAGGCATCTAGTATCTTAACCCCAATAATGTCCATGAATTTGTGAAAGAATTCAATGGGCCATCCATCCAGCCCTAGGGCCTTAGCGCTTTTGAGCATTGCCATAGCTTTTGACAACTCCTGTTTAGTAATGGGTGTGATAAGCCTTTGGTTACCCACCTCGCCAACCACTTTTTGGATTGGGAACTAAAATGGGGAAGGATTCTCCCCTCCTTTGGATACTTGGACCTATATCTCTGCATAGCCTAAGTAATATCATTTGTATCATGGAGGACATGGCCTTCTTGTAGGAGATTGTGAATCTTCTTGGCCTTATTGTTGGCTTTGGGGGTGATGAAAAAGAAGCGAGTATTCTTGTCTCCCTCCATTAGCCATATGACTTGTGATCTTTGCTTCCAGTACTACTCTTCTTCCAACAGTTGTTGGAGCACTACCAACAAACTATGTTCCTCTTCCACCATCGGTTCCTAGCCTCCTATCTTGCTTGCACATCCATAAGCTTTCGTTGTAGCTTAGTATGAGAGGCCTTGAAGGAATATCTTTTAGACACTTTCATGGTATGTATATCTTGCTTGAGCTTGGCCATGCCATGTTTCAAAAAATCTTGGGGGTCCATTTGGGAAGGATATTCTGCCTAGATATTAGCAACCAGGGGGCGCATCCATGGCTTTGTTAACCATGATCTTTCAAATCTAAATGAGGTGGATCCCTGCCTATTTGGTTTCCAAACCTTACACTCAACAACATGGTGCTTAGATGCTCTCCTTTCATGGCCCTGGATCAAGACCTTGTGACTAATAGGAATTTTTGCATTGGCCTAGACCTTGTCAATTCTTGACATGACCCAGTCTGGCCCTTTCCTCCTATTACTTCATGTATAAAAGGCATCCATGGATATCAACATCGATTAAATCAAAGGTTTGAAGAAATTGTAGAAATTGCTAACTTCCAGGCAGGGGCTTAGTATCTCCCTTAGTCTTTTCCCATGAGTGGAGTGGAGCCTTTGATTGAAGTCCCCAATTAGAATCCAAGCTCGTTGGTTTGGAATGAAGCTAGCTTAGTAGCTTGTGTAGATGCTCCCCCTAGTCTTGGGGGCTATAAGAGTTGGTGATCCATAGACTTGGTATGGGCATGAAGATGGTGATACTCCAAGTGGAAGTATCCACAATGTCAAATGGTAGGCGGGACAGATTAGGCATGCTTTGGCAATCCACAAAATGGGCATGCCAGCCATGCTAGTGTAGCATATTACACTGCATGGTGTGTAGTTTAGTCTCTTGTAGGCACACCATCGTACAACCTTCCTTGTGCACTAATTCTTTCAGAGTACTTCTCTTGTAGGTGGTACCTTGTCCCTTGCAATTTCATGAAAGGATCTTCATAGTCTAGTTGTAGATTGTTTTTTGTAAACCCCCTTGAGGGTTGCCTGAGATCCCAAGTCAATATCCTGTTGTGTTTTTTGATTTCGTATTTCTTGGCCCATTAGGTGTTACACTTTTCAAGATTTTGTTGTGACCAAACAACCTTGATTTTCTTCCTGCTAGTCTTTTGGGTGATTTCCTCCAACTTTGGCAAAGTAGATCCCCACACCGCTGACACCCCTTGTGTTGTGGGGTGTGCAACCAACCCCAACACTGTTAGGGTGGGGCCAAGCAACCCCACCACTAGCGAGACTCAGGGGAGGGGTACCCCCTCCAGTGCCCACATTGTCAAAATGGTGTGAGTCCCCACTTCAGTGGTTGGGGAGGTGTAGTCTTTTCTCGCCACCAATGTCCAACCATTCGCATATGCTTTTTGTTTTGGCCTAGGCGCCTTGGGGTAGACCTTACATTCTACGGTAACATGATTATTTTTGCCACAAATTCCACAGGAGTCGGTGACCCCATTTTGGTTTGTAGCAGGCTTCTTTGCCAACACGTTTTCATATTCGACAACTATTTTTCTTCCCTAGAGGGTAGGTCCAAGATGACCTCTAGCACTAGATCATTTGTGGTGAATGACCTTCACACGTAGAATTTGGCAAGCCCCATCCTCTCCTTTGACTCCGTGAACTTGTCAAAGGTAATAAATTCCTCGAAAAAGCTTGCAAGGATCTTCAAGAACTCTGCAATCTAGAGCTCCCATGGCACCCCAGAGATCTGCACCTAGACAAGGAGCCTTGGAGAATAAGTCGGGATCGTAGTGAGCCCTTAGCTGCTAGTGCAATAGGGTTGGGCCCCTTGCCCTGAAAAATCATGGTCCCCCATTAGCATCCAATCCCAATCCTCTAGTCACTAGAAGACAAAGAGTAGCAAGTTGTTAGCAAGTGACCTCACTTGCACATCACTTAGCCTCCATGACGCATCACCTAACACTCGATATGCTCCAACTTGGGCTGTGCACTAGAGGACATGAACTTATCGATGAGGCTCAACTCCATGGTGTGTAGCCCCTTTGGTAGTGGGCCCCGCACTTGTAACCTCATGGTCCCTTCATTTTGCAAGCAGGCATCGATTCCTCTGTTTCTAGGATGCTAGCTTGTAGACCCCTTTTTTCCTCCTCCATGGCCAGCCCCATTTGTCCCCTTCTTTGGTCCATCTTGATCAACAAGGTGAAAGAACTCCTTGCTTTTCAAGTTCCCAATTGCATCCCTTGCCTTGCTCCTGTCTGCTCCCGAGTTCCCATCCGCTTCCATTTGTCATTCATCACATACTTGAATTTAAGTACTGTTGATGTGCTTGTGTTGATAAATTTAAACATTGTTGATATGTTTGTGTTGATGGGTTTAAGTATTGTTGATGTGCTTGTATTGATGGATTTAAGTATTGTTGGTGAGCTTGATGATTTGTATGATTTGATGCTGACTTGTCTATCTGTCTATGATTGCATAATTGTGATGGATTTGAATACTTGTTAATGTGCTCATGACCTATATGTTGAATGCCACCTCTTGTACACATTGGTTGATTGATGTATTGGTGATTGGTAGAATGACCTATGATGCTTTATTGTGATTAAATCGAAGTTGTATAGATGTGTACCACTATGGATGCATGAACTAAGTATGTAGTGTTTGCTGATTCCTCATCTTTTAATGGAATGAACAATAAGAATGTTGTATTGTTTGTGGGATTGCTGCTATGTTTTGATTATTCATGTGTTGCATGACCTATGCACATTAGAATGATTTCTTTAACTGATTAGAATGTTCCTTTGGGAATGGTTTATATATATTTAAAAGTATTGAGCAATTAGATATGGAAAGGAGAGAACAAAAGGTGATAACATGTATGATCCATTGATATTTATGGTTTTGCAGTGTGTAAGTGAGATTAAAGGATAAAGAGAGAGGGAGGGAGGGAGTGAGGGAGAGGGGGAGAGAGAGAGAGAGAGGAACCTGACCTGTGAATCAGGGATGAATACATTACTTTCTTAAATGATCTTTTGGAGAAATAAAATTAATTACATCAAATATAAAATCCCATATCTCAATAACAGTAGAAAGATCACATGATGACCTTTGGGTGCTTATAAGACAATGCAACACTAGTTGTAATACTGAGTGCTTGAAGGAGAAGGTATTTCCTTGGTTTGATATTTTGATTTTATGCTTTCCTTTGGCTCATGGAACTCTTATCCATTCTACTCTATGGTTTGATTTTATGAGAGAATTCTAATGGAATGAGGATTAGAGTATGTTTTCTTAGTTAAAAGAGGGAGAAAGAGAGATTAGAAGTGACTATTTTATCATATTCGAAAGAATTAAACCAAAGTCCTCTTAGTTGATATTCTTTTTATTCTTTTTTTTGGATGGCTTTAGGGACCATTGAACTTGGGACCTGATTTTGGATTTGTTTTAAAAAGAAAAACTTAGCTGAGAAAAAAAATGCAACTGCAAACAAAAAAAAGGTAATTGCTATAGAGTTCAGTTACATTAAAGAAACTGAACCTGAAGCCTGAGTGAACAAAAATGCTTAGGTAGAGGGGCAAGAGGGCAGAGAGGGAGAGAGCAAGTTATAGAAAAGGAGCAAAGAGGATTGCTGCAACGATCACAACAACACTAGGAGCATAACTTTAGTAGTACACAGGTAAACCAAGATAATAATAATAGCAACAGCAACAAAGAATGAGGAACATTGCAAGAGTATAACAATGAAAATGAAGAAATAACATTTGATGACTAGGAAAAGAGGGTCATTCAAAGAGGTTTTGAAGGCTGAACAAGGTAGATACATAGTTCTTCCCTTGTTTCACTTGTGGCTGAAATATGATGTTATTTTCAGAGTGCTTTCACCATCTTGAATGCTTACTCAATCTGATTTTTATTTTTAAGATTTTGGATTGTTGAATCTTTGTTTTGTTGATCTATCTGCCCATCCTTGCACTCTTAGGCCTTAATGACTTGGATAAGTTATTTCCAAATTTGGGAACACCCATAAAGATTTGGGGCAATTTGATATCAGATTTGTCAACAGGGTCAAGGATCCTTGATATGAGGATTGGTACTGTTGGCAGAAAGCAAGAGCATCATGGGCCTATCTTGATTTTGGAAATTTTGAAAGTGAATTTCTTAATATTGGCATTTTGGTGATTTCTCAGGTTTGACCTTGGTTTTCTTTTCATGAAATTTATCTTGGAGTTTTTTTATGATTCACCAACTTGTGAAATTCTTAACCCTATGCTAAGACATTCCCAGTTCTGATTTAGATACCTTTCTACAGTTTATTGAGCAAAGGGGCTAATAAACAAAAATCTAATTTAAATGTTTTCTTTTAGCTACAGGTTTTTATGATGTGATTATGCTGAATTATTGGCTGTAGATTCTTGAAAGCTAGATGAATATGATCTGAGAATATTTCCCATATCTTTTCTATTATGATGAGATAGCTATTGTGTTGTACAAAATGCTTGATAAGAATAGTCTCATTTTCTTTATGACTAAATGTATAGCAAATTATTATATAAGTAATGATTAAGCCTTTCTTTAGTTTGGTATGGTAGCAAATGAATTTTATATGTTTTCCTTTACAAACTAAAGCTAGCTGGAAGTGTGCTTGCATTACTGATTTTATGATCATTTGGATTCCGATTTCTAGTAGTGATATAGTATGATTTTTACTTTGATGATGTTTATTTCACATTTGCTTTGTATTTAAGATCTTGAATTGTGAACGTTGTTAAAAGAAAAAGTAAGAGATCAGCGTGTTGTTGAATGGATTTGTAATTGTTGTTCCTTATGTTTCTTGCAGTCAACTGTTTTGCTGAACAAATTAGTTTGTTTTTGGCAAAAGGATCGGGATTCTATGATAGTACAAAAATGTAGACAGTACAGAGCAGAGTGCCAATCAACTGGGGCAAAAACAAGGGGTGGATTACCTCCTTCAAAGGTTCAACCTAACCAGAATAACAAAATTGGGGAAGGAGAATTATCTCCTTACAACGTGAATCCAAAATAGGAAAAGGTTAAACACATTAAGCCTCTAATTAGACCCTTTATCATGGCCTGTATCCCATTGAAAATCCCAAAAACGTAGTGACATTCCTTTAACAAACCTAATGAAATGGAGGCTCATAATGGAAACGACAGATAAACATTAGGGGAACATTGCCTTAACTCCTGGTGGATCTCATTAGATGTATCTCATTCCTTCTTTGATTTTATAAAGTCATCCACTTGGTGAAAGGTCTAGTACTTTGCCAGTGTAACTTTCTTTTCTTTGTTACTTAGGCCATGTGCCTTGTCTAGATGATATGTGGCTGATATTCGTTTAATAAAAGCATAGAGATCGTTCTAGGGATTATAACTGTTGACCCCCATCGTGATGTATGGGCACTTTTTGGAGCTGAACTACTCTTTGACATTCTCCACAAACTATCTTTGCAAGTGCTTCCTTATTTTTTCCTCTTCTAGCTACTCTGCCTACTGTGTCCTCAGCTCCTCCTGTTCTTTGGCCCATTCCTCTTGGAATTTTTTTAGGTCCTCTACTTTGATATGGTCCCTCATCTTAGTTTCCAGACTATGCTGAAGCTTGATCACCTTTGTGTCCCATTTCTTGTTTGCTTCCACTTCCTTAATTTGTTGCATTTTGTTGATCCCCCATTTTAGCTTAACCTGGATCTTTGAGGTCTACTTTTGTTCTCCTCTTCCAGTAGTATTCAATCTTGTCTACCCTCTTTTGCACTTCCTGCTGCAATCACGCCTTAGCCTAGAGCTGCCTTGCTTCCTCCCAAACCTTTTTGTGTATCTCCAACTGCACTTGGATGACACTTTCGACTACGCTTGGATGACACTTTCCACTTGGTCTGCTATGAACTTGGGTCCATGAAGATTGCTAGGGCTAAGTAAATTAGTTGATGAACTGTATTTATTTTATGGTACAAGAAAATTAGAAATTTGTTAGTAAATAAAAGAAAATAAGATTCGTGCATTGTATCAGAGGAATCTTGTATAAGATTTTTATAAGATATATTTTCTTTTTATAATCAACTTTTATTTCAGGATATCAATATCAGTTGAAACTAAAATTTGAGATGTAGGCAATGTGCTGGAAGAATTGGAATACGATTTTCTATGATGAATCTTTAGCTTTTGGCTCATGTATATTATGTGTGGGAATTTTAAGGCTCTTTTATCATTGCTGCATGTAAAAAACCAACATACGTAGCACTGGATGTTTTCTAATAGCTACCCATGATATTACATGCACTAATTTTAGAGTGTGTTGGCAACTTATTTGATATCATTATGCATGATAGTTTGTTTGTTGTTGTTGGTCGTGGCTTCCTTGATTCTTCAATTAGAGTTTCATTAATCTTATTTTTGAATTGTTGTTTCATGTTATTATTGTGCTTGTTGGCCAGCTATTTGTTTAAGCAAGATTATCAATGTGCATAGGCTAATTTCTAATTTTCCTATTTGTTGAACTATGAATATTGCATCATCTATAAGATAGTTTCTCAATTGCTATACTATTCTTGTATTCTATTTTGCAATTTACTAGGCTCATGGATAATGTGTTTTTGTGTAGCTTTAGTTTCCATATACTTGATTATGTTGTCTATGCAAAATTTAAAATTGCTAAGGTGAACTAACAGAGTTCGTTGAATTGCTGCTGAGTTGGACAGTTATGAATTTTCAAGTTTAGTTGTTTGACATTTGTATTGCACCTTGGATGTAGTGTATATTGAGAAATGTCAATTATGATATTGACATTCTCTTCTTGCAAGATCCTTGGGTTGTAGTTTGTATCGTATAATCTTCTATGTGATGCTTTAGTTTTTTTTTAAATGTTGAATTAACTGTTGTTTGTGCTGGTCTAAATGCAAGTTTCGATTTTTGTTGATTGATTGATTAATGTTTAGAAAAAATTTCAGCCTTGCATTTAACGAAAGATTTTGAGGGCTCTAGGAATTAGTTCTTGTTTTTAGTAATAGGGTGTTTTTTTTTGAGGAAATAGTTGGGATTGCATTACTGAAAAAATATAGTACAAGAAATTACAAATAGCGGGTCATCAACAATGGCCCATGTGTGGTGGGGTAACACCCCAAAATCAACATGC
>MNCI01004648.1:70540-101624 GCA_015680685.1 Gnetum montanum
GGGGGTGTGTGATGGTGGCATCGGGGGGTGGTTGGTTGGACGAGGGGCGTAGCCGTCCCTTACGGCCCATGGTGACCCAGTTGCCCCCCTCGAACAACTGGCGAGCCGGGTTATTCGGTCTCGACCTGCGGAACCTACAGTCTGCCTCGCGATGTCCAGGCTTGCCACAGTACCCGCATCCGTCTGGCCGGTCCACTCGGGTGGTCGTGCCGTGCAGCGTGGGAGCCCCTATGTCCAGGTTTTCAAAGGTAATCTGGAGGGATTCCTCCCCCCCGGGGAGTTCCAACACGACCTCCCGAATGAGGTCGGTCGCCGACAGGTTGCGCCAGACACAAAATCTGGCAAAGCCCATCCGCTCCATCAACCTCGTGACCCGGTTGAAGGCGATGAAGTCGTCGAAGTGTCCCGCCACCTCCTTTAGGAACTCAAGGTTCCAAAACTCCCATGGGATGCCAGCCACCCGGATCCATTTTCTTTTATTTATTGATCACATTCTAATTTTCTTGGACCATAAGAGAAACCTTATTGGCCAATTTGCTCAGCCAAACAGTTAAACCACAAGAACCATAAGAAACAATAATTTTGAATCCATTAAGTGGCATGCTAACATCTTACTTTTTCTAGTTGCAATACAGGATCATCTCAAATACAAAGAAACTATGAAATAAGCATCAAAGTAAAAACCATAGTATATCACCACTGGAAATCCAAATTTAAATGATCTTGAAATACATAATTTGCTATACATTCAGTTGTAAGGAAAGTGAGCCTATTCTTATTAGGCATTCTGTACAACACAATAGCTATTCCATCTTAATAGAAAAAATATGGAAAAATTTCTTAGATCATATTCATCTCATTTCCAAGAATCTATAGCCAATACTTCAGCAAATTTAGATTGTAAAAATCTGCAGCTAGAAGAAAACATTTTTTAAATTAGATTTTTGTTTATTAGCCCTTCCTTTCAATAAATTATAGAAAGATATCTATATCAGAATCGAGGAGGTCTTAGCATAGGTTTAAGAATTCCACAAGTTGGTGAATCATAAAAAAAAAAATCCAAGCTTAGTTCCACGAGAAGAAAATCAAGGGCAAATTTGAGAAATCATGAGAATACTGATGCTAAGAATTCACTTTCAAGATTTCCAAAATCAAGATGGGCCCATCAACAATACTTAAATCTATCAACACAAGCACATCAACAACAATTAAACCCATCAACACAAACACATCAACAATGCTTAAATTTATTAACACAAACACATCAATAGTATTTAAATTCATCACCATCATCAAATCATAGATAAATCATTAGATCAACACCAAATCATACAAATCGTGAACGGAAGCACATCAACAACACTGAAATCCATCACCATTATCAGATCATACATAAATTACTAGCTCAATACAAAATCAACACTCAAACCCGTCATTGTCATCAGGTCATAGATAAGTTTACAAATCAATACCAAAGTATACAAATCACAAGTGCATAGTTAACAGCACTAAGGTCCATCATAATTATAAATCATACGTAAATCCACAAATGAAAACCAAACTATATGCATCATCATAACAAACCATGCTCACAATTGCTACCCCAAACATTAAGACATGAACCTAAGAACACTCATGTTTATTGTTGCGTTCAAAAAATATAAAAAAGATTATAATACATATAATGCAAATGAAAACCCATGTCACCACAATGAGAGATAGAGGAAATATTTATGATTTAATTTTTTATAATTTTTATAGATTTTATAATTATAAGAAACAAACCAATAATAAACACTCATGCATCACAATTCCTCTTAGGGATAGGCGCAATGCTCATGTTGCAATTCCTCAGGTGACATGTGCAACACCATACACGGAAAAACAATAAATGGCTCTTAGTCACAACCTTGATGGCCCAACACCATGTCGTATAGTTATGATGTCCTTGCATAAGGATGAATCATTGCAACTCAATTAAAATCAAAATTAAATTAATTAAATAAATATTTTTGTTGTTTAAATGTTTAAGGCATCAACTAAGGGAAAACCATGAGCTTTATTCACTATGTAAACACTAGACTCCGCATCAACCAAACGGTTTTGGGCTACATAAACAAGAAAGCACTATGATAGAGTCTAGCCACATTTGTGAAAGGGATGACTCAAAATATACACACAAACAAGGAAAGGAATCAACTTACCCAAGGGAAGAAGAACTCTTTACACAAACTAGATGCCAAAAGCCATAATGAAAGTGCTTAAGTTATTAATATTGTGTGTGAAAGCTCATCTTGGGTATTTACAATTTTTGTAATATAACGGTGCATGTTTGTCAACGCCTAGGCATCCATAGAGGTTCATTAGCGCAACCCAAGCCGATCCCAGTCACATTGAAGGCAAACCATGGCAAACTAGGCTTGGCATGGGGGCATCAACATCCTTGCACTAATGCAAGGGGTGTGCTGATGTAGGGTAGTCAGTGCACCCTCCCCAAAATCACCCTTTCTACATTTGATCCTAGATGAAAGTTGAAACCCGAGGGAGCATACCAGAAGGATCTTAGGACATCTGAATATAGTTGGAATTGTCCTAAGGAGCTTGGAATCATGCACACAACCTCCAAGTGTGATATAGGGGCAAGGATGCATCTTGGTAGACCAAGAACCTCAATTGAACATAGTAGACTATAAACATAAGGTATATGAAATACTTCCCAAATCTAGGGCTTACAGTAGACATACAAAATGCCATTGGATGCCTCATCGTTCCCCATGAATGAGTAAAGCTAGTGCCATAGATTTAAAACCCAAGACACAAAAATAAGGACTAGATGCATGACAAGATCAATGTGGAGGAATTACAAATGTACAATACAAATTGTGACTACGTTACAATATAAGCCACCTTATTGAGAAGTGCCAAGGGGTGGTGGCCCAAGATGAAATCCTCCTAACATGCCTACATGGAATAGGAATTAACTAGAAGTGTAGGGTGCAAATATGTGAAATCTTTGTAGCTATGCCTCAAGGTCCATCACTCTAGCCCTATGGATGGGTCTTTGTTGCATGTCGTTCACACCCACACCTTCTTCGATATCATTTGTTTTCCAATTGTCTCTTGCTAACTCCTTTAGCACTTGTTTGGAAGATCTTGGATGGGTATTTGATAGACCTGAAGATCAAGCGTGTGACTAGCCACCTTCAGATCTCTCTTGTAAGGGAGGTCTCTTAGGTACAAGTGTTGGATTTGGTGATTGATGTTGTTCTTCCTCTTCTTTCAAGATCAGTGGTTCTCTTGTAGGACCATAGACCAAGGAGTGAGATCTCTTAGTGTCCTTCCAAGTAGGTCTACAAAATCGCAAATACAATCACCTAAACATGATGAGCTATGAATATGCTGAAAATCAATTGAGATCCCCAAGGCACTATACTATCATTGCAAAAAAATGGCCATAGGAACAATGATAAGTATAACCCTTGGAGGCATGAGAGAAACATAATCACAACTATTGAATCAAGGCGTGCATGGGTAAGTAAAAATAAGGCAGAAATAATTTAAATAACCACCAAAATTACAAAGTACATACCTAAATTGGTGCCTCTCCCCCATGATTGAGTTACAAGACACCTAGCTTGAACTACATGAACAGTGGAAAGTACAAGAAGAATAAATGCTCATGAAAATGCTAAGATTCCAACTAAGGTTCAAACCAAACAAGCCACAAAAGAGAGCAAGAGGACCAAAACATTAAAATCTTATCTTGGATGACATTTGAACTCATGGGATTTGAATCATAATGTTGAATCTACTCATTACCATGATCCAAGAACTAGACAAGAAAGGTTATAAAAATAGGAGATAAATAGGATCCCCAAGGTCAAATAAATAGGCATAATTGAGGTTAAAGAGGAATAGTTTGTCATGATCAAACCTTGAAGCTCGTAGAGTTGACACTCACACAAGTGGAAGACCAATCGAGTCCTTTATTCCATGCAACCACCACCATCACTAGGAGATAAACTTGAGATTACTTGCTCACAATGCCAAGCCACCAAGATTCACTAGTGGGTCCTCCCCATAGTAGGCATATGCCTTTCTTGCCCTCATGAAACCTGTTGATGGGGCACCCATTGATTCCCAACAACCACTGAGACATTAGCATCAAATGCAAGTCTATGCCCTTGGATGGCCAAATCTCATCATCTACTTTGCCTGATTGACTTCTTGCCATACACAACAATGGACAAGAATGGAATGGAAGAGATGGAGAATGAATGATGGACAAGAGAGAGAGAAAATGAGAGTGCAACATCACCAGATCCCTAGTCAACTATTCAATTAGCTAAGGGGAGCACGTGAGCATGTCCTACACCTTGTGAGAGATCCACTGCTGCTGCATCCCTTCACTGCTAGTGATAGAACTCCAAGTCTCCTTTTTGATTGCAATGTCACACTTGCTATTACTAGTGCTATATAGCCTTGATTGTTTTGCAATCTAACCATTAGTGAAACCGAACCAAGACAATGTGCTGTAGATCATCTATAAGTCAAAATTCCTGTTTGGTTTTTGTCCATCTGTGCATGTATGCATAGTAGGTTCCCCAAATCTTGCTCTACCCAAAACCTCTTGTTGATCCCTTTGGCTACACTAGCCAATCCTAATCCCAATGGCGATTACATTGGCATGACCAAGAAATGATGGGCATGGTCATGGGTTGGGTTAGTGATTATGATGTTGACCCTAAGGAACCAAAGGATTTGGGATTTGGGTGGAAGTAACCTTTGATGTTATCAAAATTTACTAAGAGAGAGACTTCTAGGCATTCATGGCCATGGGTAGGGATGAGCAAGAGATTGTCTTGGACTATTACATTTGGGGGTCAAGTGATTTAGGCAATAGGTTGAATGTGAGATAGACTTTACATGATTATTGATCCAATGACTCATTTTGATCTTGCTTGAGAAATTATAGGATTGGTTTGGGATGGTAGAAATACCAATTTGCATGGTCCAAAGAGCTTGGGATCATATCACTCTTCCCATTGCCTCTTCTTCTTCATCATTTCTTTTCTATTTTCTTCTTTTCTCTTTTTTTTTTTTAAATTCATCATTTTCTTTTATGAGAATAGGGTTTTCAAATGGTGTGTGAAAACTATGGGAATGATTAAAGTTCTAGATCACCACTTGGAGTTTTTGACTTGCACAAACATGAGAATTCATGCTTCATTGCATGGCACACACAGATCCATAAGATCACAAACCTCTTCTAACCAAGATGGTAATGGCACGTGCACCTCAGTCCAATTACACCGATTTGATCTATCTAGTGGTCGCAAGGACCCTCGATGACATACCTTGTTCTTGCTAGTGACCACACACCCTTCCAAGATTCCAAAGCTCATACCTTAAGGCATGGACCCACCACCTACCCATGGTTTCAATAGTAATAGCTTCAACAACTCATGGTTTAAGTCCTAGCTCCCTATTGAATTTGAGCTTGGTTCATTGACAATGGATAGAGGAAAAGTGGGTGGATGAATTCTATGATGTGGACATTCCATTAATCAAGGCTTCTTTTTGGATTTGTTTAGCACTTCTGCATCATCATCACATCTATAACTCACCCATCCACGATCAGGTGAGCATTTATAAAGCATATTAATTAATTTTCCCTTGTTTACACAAAACACACAAAAGAATATGAAAATCAAAATTGATTAATTGTTGATACACAAAAAAATCACACTAAAGAAATAAAAAACCAAAATTGATAGATCTGTATGCTCAAAAACATGCACATAAAATCACACCAAATCAAAAGAATAAGAAAATTAGAGAAAGATATATCATTAGTTTCAAAAAATATGCATACAATAATACATACCAAGCAAACAAATCATGCTCTACACCTAGTCTATACATTTTGGATTGATCCCCACTGTGATGCATGTAACACCCACTCATAGGGAGCAAGAGCTAACACCCAAAGCCCCCCAGAAAGAAAAAAGTTGAAAGAAAAATATGCCCAGGTGGCTTTCTTTCTACAACCATCACACTAACGTTATCCTATAAAATTAAAATGAAATCAACAATGCCTAGATCTAGCTCAAAAATAGGTCAATCAATATTAATTTCAGAATTAAGAGATAATTTTAAAAAGAAATAGGCATAGTAAAATATTTGTGCAAGATTCATTAGATTAAAAAAAATCAAACTTTTTATTATTCAACCTAAAAAGCAATATTTAATCGGGATCATTTGCACATTTGAAAACCAAAGAAGTGACCACAAAAGCAGATAAATTAATAATCTCCTATTTGTTCAGTCACATAATAATATTTTATAATTTCCAGCCACACAAAAAGAAGATCTTAATTTAACTCTTGTAACCATTTTACTAGTAATCATTTAATCAGAAAATTCATATGTTCAATAGTAGAGAATAGATAGATCACAACCATAAATTAACATCCTAGGTTTTCCCCCACTCCATCAACTTATAGAAAGATATTAAAATTAGACTTGAGAAGGTATAGGGAAAAAAAAGTATAATTCAAGATTTAGATCCAAGATTTATGCATTCAAAAGGGGACAGTTTATCAACCGAATTCCAACCAAAATCCAAGAATTCAACAATTCATAATTATTGATGGGCCCAAGGATACTCTCGCTTTCTACCGGCAGTACCAATCCTCACATCAGGGATCCATAGCCCCTGTTGGCAATCCTTTGCCAAAAATGCCCCAAATCGTTATGGGTGTTTCTGAATCGTTACAGAAACAACTCTCATCCAAGTCATTTAGGTATGTGAGTGCAGAGGATAGGCGGAGAGATCCAAAGAAAAGTTAATAAAGGATTTCAAAAAAAAAAAGTATAAGCTTACAACAACAATCTTGATATTTTCAGACAAGCATTGTGAAGGTGGTTAGACAAGCAAGAAGAGAAAAGTTTGAGAAAATCAGCCCTTGCTAGCCATTATCAAACATAACAAAGATGGATCATTTTACCTCCTTGCTTACTAAGAGGAATTATCTGAATATTGGATTGCTATGCTGCACTTGTTTTCTTTCTCTTTGCTATCTCTTGTAGCAGCAACAGTCTTCTCTCCCTTCGCAGCCACACTCTTGTTGATGTATCCTTCTTTTTTTTTTGTGTTCTGCAAAGCTACTTTTGCCTTGTGTGTCCTCTTTTTTCCTCTCCTCCTCTTCCTATTTGTAGGTGGAATAAAGGATAATGAATGGTTTCTTGTAACTGACTTCTTGGGGATTGTTCGTATTCTTTTCTTTCTTTTTAAAGTTCTCTCTCACACACACACACACACTCTCTCTCTCCCTATTTGTAGGTGGAATAAGGGATAATGAATGATTTCTTGTAATTGACTTCTTAGGGACTGTTCGTATTCTTTTCTTTCTTTTTAAAGTTCTCTCTCTCTCTCTCTCTCTCTCTATAGCAATAAATCAACAATTTTTGATATTTTAGAATTTAGATTTTGCTAGATCTTAGGCTCAATTTCTCTTGATAATTACAAAACATTTTGGCATAATAATTATCTCTTTATCATTCGGAATTGTCATAAAATGCAAGGAAAGAGTTTTCAAATAGATTCATGATAAGGGCAGTTCAAGATACATAATCAAATAAGGCACCTTCTTTTCAGGTCATTGGCGATGTGAATTTTTCCATCGTCTTATGAGCCCTGAAAAGTCATCACATGACCTTTCTACAGCAATGGAGAGGGTACTTATACTCTACTATTTTAAACTAAAAAAAGCAATGCATCACATTTAGATAAAATAAAATAAAAAAGTTAAAATATAAAGCTACAATATTTGCACACAATATCCCTGATTCATGGGTCAGGTTCCTCCAACTTGATTCATAGGTCAAGTTCCTCAATATGAACATTCTTTTGCATCTCAACATACCTGTTTTAGCTCCTGAGGCACACCTTAGAGTATTGTCCTCTGTTTTTCTTTTGTTTCTCAGCACCTCTATTAAAATAGAACAGAAAATATTTTGTTTTCCCGTATATTATTTATCATTATTATTTTAAAACTTTCCCCACATGTATTTTGAATCATATTTCTTATGCATAAAGTATTTAAACATTTAATCATAATACATATAAAAATCTAGTCAAAAAATTTATTACTATTCCAGTTAGCCATTTCCACCATGGTCCAAGCAAAGCACACACACAACTTGTCAACAAAACATGCACACAAACACACCAAAAGACTATTACAATTGTTAATGCAAAAACTCAAGGAGAAGTGGTTTGTTACAATGCATCATTGCAAAAACAAAAAATATCAAGCCTCCATACCATGCTAGCTTAAGCCTAAGCAATACATGCATTTCAGCCCCAGTTCCACACATGCATTCGTCACATCATACACATAGATCTGATAAGGGCTTGGTACATATCATAAAAAGATCTCGCCAGTGGTGTCAGCAATTGGTGCTGCAGGACCCTGTTCTACATGCATAGAACATGACCAAAGCACGTTATAGCCGTGGAAATAACTATTGGTAGTGACGTTCTATGCCTAACCATAGCACATCCAATTAATTCCTAACACAACTAATTTATGTATAACATTCTAGACGTCCATTGAAAATACATCACTTAGATATTAACCCATGAACAGATTCGGTAAACCAAATCTGTTCCACCTATTAATTATAAAACACTAATATAATGGCTTCCAGCAACAACCATAGTTACCACAATAAGAAGAAAGAAATACTGATTCTGTGGTTATGTCTCTCAGAAATTCTCAATGTAACCAGATGGTAATGCAAAGTTATCTCTCCGTAACAGCACTGACCACTGCAACCAGCATACAACACTAATTAGCAACACTCACTGGCGGGGAAGACAGTTCTAAACAAACATGACTTTACTAGCTTATGCACAATTCAAGTTGCTAAATGAAATGTTAAAAACCAAAAGAATTACAAAGGCATGTACTTCAACCACGATGACACCATGCACAAATCTTTAGCAACGACAAAACCATGGACAAAACTAGAGCAGAGTTTATGAATTCCCTAGCCCAAGACTGGATGCCTTAACACAGAATTGATGTTTTCACATTTGTGTTACTCCTACACAGCTTACACATTCATTCAGTTTTTTGTAACAAGTATTCACATCAGCAACCCATTGGATTTTCAAACATGACTCCCACATGCATTTGACATATAGTTTTCATACCAACACTGAAGTACAAAACATTAAAATTCAAACGACCAAATTCCATACATAAATATTCTCTGACTACGTTCCAAACACAGTGAATCTGGCATCCACACAGCATCCACCAAACATATGCACATCAATATTTTCTGTATCCATCCAACATTCACAAAGGACATGCACAACTAGAATCTACGAATTTTACAGGGTTACAAAATGTATGTTCTACAACCACAACTTCTAACATGTTAAGCAACTTGTAAACCTTAGTGCACAATGCTACTTTGTTATCAGCATGAAGACAATAATCTTAAAGTCAAGTGTTTTTTCTTTTTAAATTTTCTTGAGTTAATGGTGGATGTCATTTACTTTTTTTCCCCAACTCATCATCATTTTGTTTAAATCCCTTACTTTTTACAATGGGGAATGACTTTTCAAATCTTCCAAGTAGGGCCTTAATCATTTTCTATAAATTGTAAGGCCATACATGAATGTATTGATCAATTTTTGGAGCAATAAAGTTTGGTTATGAAATTTCTTCAAGAATTCCATTGTTCAAGCAACTGTTCATATTCCACAAAACTTTTGGACTTTGCATCAATAACAATTACCATTATTATGATTTAGTTTCTTAGCATCAGGTCATCAATTCAAGTTGTCATCACAGTTTTCATTCATTAATAATGTCAATACCTTTATTAAAATTCATTTCAGATCAAGGTCTGCACTTCAGAATTAGAAAATTTTATTATATTGAAAGTTCAATAATCATCAACATCTCCTTCTTCATATCTCTCAAAAATCAAAGTTATTTATTCAAATTATATCTTCTGTGTCATCTACATCCTTGGGTGACATCAACAATCCAATTCACGTTTAGATCCAAGTTCAAAATCTACAGAAATAAGAATTTTTCATATCTGACGATGTCACCACAACTCATGGTATCCTCAATCAACTAGACCACGACTCATGGTTATTCGTGGTCTGTTCAGTTTCTATCCCATTAGTAAACCACCACTTGTGGTAGATTCACTCAGGATAGCCTATCAGCCACGACTCATGGCTGCTAGCCATGACCCTTGGTCATTTGCTATGACTTGTGGTTCATTTACAAAATAAGGTAACTTCACCATGAGCCGTAGAGTGATTGTGGTAAGTCACTATGACTCGTGGTCTAATTGTGGAATCCTCAGAATATTATTTATCTTTGTTTCTCATATATCATGACTCGTGGTCACTGGATCACAACTTGTGCTGTAATACCATTCCTCGTGGTAAATTAAAAATTCAATTTTGAATCAGAAATTGCCAGAATTTCAATTTTCATTAGAAGGTCAGACAAATCATGGTTCGCTTACACAACTGTTTGAGTAGTCCACATGCAAGAATAAACACACTGAACTACAAATAAAAAAATGCAGGGAAAGGTAAGGGATACCCACAAATTTATTCTGAAAAACACAGAAGATCAAATAACTGGGGAATCCTGAAACCGGAACAAGACTCCGCTTTGGACAAACATTTTTCCCAATATACACATCTATATCAGCAACTCCACCCTGGACAAGCAGTTTTCCCAATACAGACACCCGAATCAGCAACTGTCTCAGAACAACTTCAACATTCACAATTGGAAACATCTATGCTGGTACATGATTTTCAATGATGGTGATAGTGGACATTCAGCCATAATCAGAAAAATGAAACAAGAAAAGGTGTGATAGATTTTATGGTTTGTTGTTTTATTCATGGGCAAATGTATATGTGGTTTGTTTATTATTTTTTTAATGTTTTATATAAAATTTAATAGTTTTATTCCTAAGGTACTTTAACAAGTGCAACTAATAATTTTCCAGCCCAATGAATACATATGGGGACCACAACCTATAACTAATGCATAAAAGCTCCAAATCAAAAATCAATCGAACCCAGCAATGTCGTCACACATATACCATATTTATATGCCAAATACATAAAACGTGATCATACAACTCAAGTGCTTAAATGTCAAACATCCACTTTACACCCAATGTACATCATAAACACATCTGAATTGGTGCTCTTATCCCCAATCTTCCTTTCTTGCTAGTCTCATTACTTGTCTAACACATTCCACAAGATCCATGTGTATAATCAAGTCATAATTGGGAAATCAAAATCACATAATAATATTGCATCCACATAAAAGCATCACAAAGCTCATAATAATATAAACTAACTAATGGAACCCACATCTTGGACCTATTTATAGGTATACATAATGAGACATTGACTATACCAAAGGGTGCTATAGAGGGGTGTTACACTTTTGGATATATCAGATAGAATGATTTCAAAATTTCTTTTACAATTTTTTTTTAATTTATAACTTAGCATTGCTCACTGGAATCGAACATGTGACCTAGGGTTTCCATCTCATAGATGAGAAGATTAAGTCATCTCAGATGGTTTTGTCATGTGGTAAGAAGATTAAAGAATGCACTTGTTAGAAGATGTCGCTCTATTAAATTAAATTGGAAACAAACAAAGAGGTAGACTAAACATACATGGTTTGCAAGCATAAAGAAAGACATTCAAGATTTGTGTATTAATGCTTATTTGGCTCTTAATAGAAGTGAATGACAGAAAAGAATTCATATATCTGACCCCATGTAGTTGGGATAAGGCTAGGGTGATGATGAATTTAGTCATGTTCTGCTGAATAGAGTTGTTAGAAAAATTGTAAATAAATATATGAAATCAATGTTTCATAGTAACATTTAAGCTGCCAAAATATACACCCTACTTAGAGCCTTGCTTAGTCATAAACTGAGAAACCAAAATCAGAACTATTTGAACCTCAAAATAGACTATGCATCAAATAGATTGTGGAAACTAGACTACGTCCTTTCGCTATGAGCATGTTCTGCTTACACTTGCAAATCTTGATATTGTCACATCTATGGAAAAATAAATGAACGAATGAGACATAGTCCCAGAAAGGGTAAGCTTCTCACACCCTACCTACACCCATGGGTAAGTTCAAAAGTAGTGTCAACACTGAAAAGGCATGGGGTTCGCATCTGCAATAGAGAATCAACATGCAACAGGAGTATTAGACGAGCAGGAATCCAAGAATCAATAAGGCTAGGTGTTTTATAAAACAGTTGATAACAACGGTTGCAATTTCAAATTTTGTCAAATAATTGCACAAGCAACAAAGAAATCATCGCTTTTTACAATACTGTGAAATTTTGCAAGACAAATAACTACAGATGATATGATTGGGTATTTACACAACATTTCACTTGCATGATTGTCAACTTATCTTGAAATTCTGTATCTTCTTCATGACATATCTTCTTCTCTATATCAAAATACCTTTTATCCATGATTTTCAACATACCTTCAAATTTTAGAAGAGAGAGCAGCCCTTTACCAGCAGAAGCTGCAAGTGTGTGACAGCAGGTTGCAAGGATGTTAGAAGATTTATCTACAATGAAGATTTCATAGATTAAATCTCTTTAACTTCATTTAGCCGTTAATGATTATCAAGGTGCTGAAAGAGGGAGATCCATCTGGCCTTGGCTGGTCCTTTACAATGATTCAGACCAGTTTAAGGTTGATAGAAGGTTTTAGGAGCAGTTGTAGGTATAAAGGATGGTAAGAACGGTTCTAACAGGTTCAAGAAAATTGTGGAATTGGTGACTTCACGCATTATCCAGAACAATGGTCATGCAAGTTTCCAGACTGCAAGTTTGAGAAAAGAGAAATATTGTAAGCTGTGATTGCATTTTTTAGCTGTGACTGCAGTCATGTCCCTAATTCCTTATGTTGCTTAAGCTATATGGTTGTTTCCTTCTCTTTTCTCCTTCCTGATTCTTCTTACATTAGTTCCCTAAGGAACATAAGTGTGAATCCATAAACCATATTGTAAAATATTTCTATTGAAGTTAAATAAATAGTCAGATTTTGAGTCTAGGAAATCATCCTGTACTTAGTTTATTATACATTTCTTCTAGAGTTGTATGTGAAGGGGAGAATCTTGTAGCACAAGGCATTCCATATGAACAAGCAAATATTGTGTATTATGGTATGATAATGCTATTAATTTGGCCAGTCATAACATTGCTGAAAATTTGTATGTTGGCTGCAGGAAGAATCTTGGAGGATAAGAACAACAGTAGTTATTCAAATATGAAAGAATGTATACTGTATTTGTTACTATTATTTGTGTACATCAATATATGAATTTTTTAAATAATAGAAGCTGTAAGCTTCCACTTTTTAAGATAAAGAAAGCATTCAAGTTCATGCTTCGACTTTGATCAAATATTGGTTAAACTACAGTTCCTATATAACACACGTAGTTGTTTGTTGAGTAAATTAGTTTTGGCATAAACAATCCTAATATGAGCAGAAACATTTCCTTGATCAAATTAGAGCAAATGGAAAGGATAGGAACACACACACAATGTCCCAACTATGATAGCATGGCATACATGATGGCTTTGTTTCACATATTTAAGAAACTCTGTTCTATTCTCTATCAGGATTGGTACTAGATTTTGTTGATATTATTTCCATAATGTTTCACTTTGAAGGAAATGCTTAATCATTGCTAAGAGTCTGTGCTGCAGGATACATTAATAAGATGTGTTGGTGATCTGTATGCTAAACTATTGGTCAAGCTTGACACCTTCCATCCAGAGAACACTTTTAAAAAAGTGTGCAGAACCTGGGATGTTGCTCCTGATGCATGTGTTTTTGTTTCAAATTACGTGGATGAAAGAGTATTTGTTAAAATCTCCAGCGATGGTTGGAATATCATTATTCAAGGCGAGTTCGTGATTTTGCTATTCATTATATAGATAGATTTTTGCTGATGATTCATCATTGCCTTTTCATGAGTACCATGACATGATGATGCCAGTATATATATATATATATATTTTGAAAAGTGTTCGAGTTAGATTAATCTTGAAAAGAAAATTACATGATATGTGAACAGTCCCAAAAATGAGGGGAGGTCTCTCCCCTTCACCTCCTGAAAGAAATCCTCATCACAAAATGCAGGTGTAACAAGACCCCACCTGCCAACTGTCAACATCAAAAAGTCAAAGCAGGCGGGTCACCCCATGGACCCCCCCAAAACCAACCCCCTAGTCAAAAAGTGAACAAAAGACAAGGAAACAGTATCACCAGGCATTGACAATACTGAAAATAGGACCACTAGAATCAGCAAAACTCAAAACCCCAGGGCACCACCTATATCTGGCATGGCAGTGACATACAGCGGCATATAACCTGCGTTTGGCTATGAATGGCATCCAGAACGGCACATCCAGAACTGCCCTGTGCTGTTCTGTATCTACAAACACTGCCACTTGCTAGAAATCCTTGAAAGCTTCGGCTTTTTTAGCGCATCCTGCCTCATCCCCTTTGCTGTCTGAATGAAGTTCCTTCCCCTTCCTTCTGATATGTTTCCATAAGGTCCCCCAGTGCACGTTGCAGCCAATATTCATTATCACAAAGGGGCATACATGTGATAATTTGTTTTAAATCCATAAATGATGCCAATGAAAACAGATTAACACAATGAAAACAAACTCAACTACACATTTGAAGTTATAATGAAAGGTGAGAAAACAGATATTTCTTTTACAAATTTTCTTTATATTTCATCCTAATTGGCTGGGACTGTAATTGTGTCCTGTAATATGCAAATCACAAGCCTTAACTAACAACCTACACCTCATTGATGGAAATTAAGGTAATACTGCGTGGCTGAAGCATGAAAGAGATCACTAAACAGACATTCACTGTGGTTATCGTTATCTAGAATCTTGTAAACCATAACTTTAGTTTATGTTTTAATTGGGCATGGGTTGATTGTTAGTAGAGAACTATGTATCTTGTTATGCTGCTAATCAGTTTCAATATTTTTTCTCTCTGATTATATTGTTACTGATATAAATTCTATTTTTTATTTGTTGCAGACTCAAGTACAACATTATCTAACAAACCTGGTGTGATTGTTATTCACAAACTGCATGATTTACTCATCAAACTGTCACATCAAAATAAACAGGTTTTCCTCAGGCTATGTTAATTGTGGCATCAACTTTACGTTGAAAGTCTATAATAGAAACATGTCGTACTACAAATTTGACTTGGTTTTCCAATTACTTTTTTCAGGTATTTGGAGCGTCTATAATAACGGTTGGATATGTAATGAAATGGTCTCGTGAAAAGGATTTTCTTAAGGTTGACTGTGAATAGTAACTTTCTCCACTTTTCATCTGTTTGAAACTTTGTTTCTTTGCTTGTTTTGCTTCATAACCACTGTGTTTTTTTTTTTAATTTTTGTAAAAATTGGTTGTGTTTATAGAGAGGTCTGTTTCCCATACTTCCAACAAATAATGGATTGGCCTTCATTCCGATTGATCTGAACATGGAATTCAGACCTCAGTTAGAGATTGTTAGCTTAGTTCTTCATAAAGTGACAGATGAAATCTGTATTATTAACAATAAAAAGGGCTCATGCTCACTGGAAGATATCAAGTTCTCTGAGGGGATGGAGCAACTAGAAAGGTAGCAACTTCAGTCCACCTATATCTTACATTTGAGTAATCTACTTAAGTGAAGTGTTTACATTTACCTGTCTAAGCTATGAGGCTTTTAATCAGTTTTCGCTGATATCTGTGAATATATTCTTTGGGTCCTAATAATTGTACTTGCTGCATTGAGAGAATTTACAGGAGTTACATGAAAGTTTAGTTTTACACTTTAGCCATAATAATACTTAAGAAGAAAATCCAATTGGCAATTGGTTTTAGAAATGGAAGTTTCCCATGTCATAGTGAAAAATCATTTCGATGATATTGTACTTCTCTATTTTCTTACACGATTCCATATGGTCCATAATACGTTATACATTCAGCGTTTGTTTAGCATCTGCAATGACGGAAACAATATAATACATTTTTTTGAGATAATGTTTGGGATTATATTACTGAAAAATAAAACTGTACATGAAGATTTACAGCAAAGGAGAGAAAGGGGAGATCTCCCCTCCAGCCAAAAAGAAAAAACCCAGTGACATGAAAACATTAAAGGATCCAGGCAAGTCCTGGCCTCCAACAAAAATTCACTGAAAAGCTCCACCCCTCAAAATTGACCCAAATTTCAAAACTGGGGTATTAAGAATTGCCCCTCATCCTCACACTCAAGCGTATTCTGACACAGACCAAAAGATACAGAAAAACAAAAGAAAGGACCATTGAGGTCCTAGGCATCCCCCTAGCCACCCTCTCTATAGAAGTTTGGAGAGAGTTTGGCAGACATAGTCCAACATTTCTTAGTTGTGGATAGTGTTTAGCATATGCTGGTGTTGTTCTGAATCAACGAAGGTTGTGACCTCTTGAAAATCCTTAAAAGTTGCCTCCTTTCTCGCTCTCTTAGTAGTTGAACCTCGACCATCTCGCTCTCTTAGCAATTGAACCTCGACCATCTGGATGAAGCTTGAATGAAGAATGCTGAATATGCCGTCTGACCTTGGACCACGTGGTTTCACAGTTGATATCGATGACCACCAAAGGGCATTGTCCCACCCTCATCCAATTTTGCACATTTTGGGCATGTGCTTGGTTGACCTATTGACTAAGTTGTGCTGCTTCCTCACACTCTTGCTCCCAAGCGGCCACCTCCAGTCGTTCTTATTCCTGACGCTTCTCCTTTGTGTTGCATTTCTTCCCTCATCTGGGCTTGAAGCTAGTCCACCAATGTTGCTTTGGAGCTTTCTGCATGCAGAGCTTGTTGCCTTAAAAGCTCCTTCTCTCCTGGAACTAGGCCTCCATCTATGCTTGCGCAAGCCGAAAACCCTCATCCCATCTGGCTTCCCAAGCGAACCACTCCTCAACTGGCTTTAGCCATTGCCTCCTTTGTGACCCTAATCAAATCAACAGTAGCATTTGTAGCATTGACTGACTTTGGCTCTTCAGGATCCATGATAATTTTGACTGCCATCCTTGATGTCGGAGAAACCAACCCCCTTCGTGAAGATTTCTGTCTTGAGTACATCACCATAAATGGTGTAGCAAGCCCTAGTCATGGAGTCTTAGAGGTTTGTCCTTGCAGCAACCCTAACAAGGTTGCCCTCCAAATTGTAAGGATAAGCCCTGAGTGGTGGCCTCTCCATTGCTGGTGAAGCACATCTAGGAAAAACCTAGGGAGGTTGACCCTCCATTCTAGATGCATGCATTTCAAAAATGCAAAATGTGTACTCTGCAATTTGGAAGCATTTCCAGATTGGACAAAAAACCTATTGACTAGCTTAGTTGCTTGTCTCCAGATTAGCAGCATGGCAAACTTTGGTACCTGCCCACTCTTGGTATGTTGCACTGCCCTAGCGAAAAATAGGTTAGCATCATGCAATCCACATTCAATAGGTAGAATTATTTCTCCCATGGTTGGAGTCCCTAGGTAAAGTGCCAATGCTACCTTTGGTAGCATGATATTGGTTCCTTGGAATTTAGTTGCATCCCCACTCCAATTCGAAAAGAAAGCATCGTTAGCCAGCGTTGGGTCTCTTTCCATTCACGGTAGAATCTCAGCCCATTTGTTACGCTCAACCAAATGCCATAGTAGCTCATTCGCTTGATATGCCACATAGGTCGGCTCCCAAGTTGGCATTACTCCCATGGCCGAAATAAGGTCTTGCCATGCATGTTCAGCTCTGTTGATAATCTACGCTGGAATCAGATTTGAAAATGGTGCAATTACGAATTTTCCAAGCCTCCCATAAAATAAGCGCCACTTTTGAGTCCCCCATCAACTGTGTTGGCCCATGCAATCCTGCAGCTTGCCACATGTCCCACAAGTACTAGCATTGAAAATCAAAATGGAGTACCGTCTTGGAGCCCTCGACACATTAGGGGCAATCATCATTAATGTTTAATGCCTGTCGTTTTAATAATGCACGTATTGGTAGAGCATTATGTTCAATGAGCCAAAGAAAAACTTTAATCTTCTCTAGCAACCGGCCCATCCAGATTCGTATCCAACCATCCACTAGCAGGTAGAGGGTCTAGATAAGCTATCTGGGAGACTCCCCAATCAAACCCCACGCCATTGCAAATTGTGCATGATTGCAAAGTGTCCTCCAAAAATTTGAATCATGTGGCCCCACCTACTAGCATCTATATTTATGTGCCATGATTTGAACCCATTGCGCAGCCCCATCCTTAGGCTACAGTAGTTGTGTGATTAACCGTTGGCGCCCCATTAACAGCTCATCTTCAAATTAAAAAATGCCAAGACCCCCTGCCTCACAAGGCCATGCAACAATATCCTAGCTAATTAAGTGCATTCTACTACCCCCTCTACCCCTGACCACACAAAATTTCGAATTAATTGATTAATTGTCTGAACAACAGCTTGTGGAGGGGTAGCAACTGAAGCCACAAAATGCCCAATAGTCGAAAGCACCCTCAAAGCTAGAATAATTCTTCACTTTCTCATGAGGAAGCAGTTCACCTAGTGTCCCACCTATGTTTCTAGTTTCTGAATCAGTGTATTCCAGGTGGACTTCCTCCCCCATTGAAATAAAGGGATCCCCAGATGTGCGTCTCAAGGGGATCCAAGTAGTATACCCAAAATCTGCAATATTTGGCCACTTGCCCTAGGATCAATGTTGATGTAGTGTATTGAGGATTTCCCTCTATTTATCTCCAGCCCAATTTCAGAGGCTAGATGCTTAAGTGCCTAATTAATTCTCTGCGCCTGGGGAACCCCTGCTCTTGATAGCAACATGGTATCATCAGCATAGTGCTCAGATAGGCACTCCATCCCCACAATTGCCAGACCTTGCACCCCTGCCTCCTTACAATATAATACATTAACTTTCTTACATTGTATAGTTCTCTGTATAGGTAACCAGTGTCACATCACCTATGTCAATCTATGTTACCTTGATCTGTATTATACAGATCATCGTTAGTATGTACTCTATTGTTAATTTGGCATATCTTTCTGTATGGTCACTCAATTCACAAGACATTCCTTTTGCTATGGTTTGTATCTTTTGTGTGGTTTTTAGTCCACTTGTAACATATTCAACCTATCTTTTTGACTTCCAAAAATGCTGAAGCAAAAGCAAAAGAACAACCCTCCTCTCCCTCCTCTCTTTATATTTAATAAGAAAAAGAAAAAAGAAAAAGAAAAAGAAAAACAAAAACTTGTACAAAGTTACGTGGAGAACCTTCCAATGTAGAGGTAGATTATTATTGTTAAAAAGGAACACCTTGAACACACAAGATGCCATTGATAACCATGAAGCAGCCAAAATTGTCATCTTACCTACTTCTTAACCTTTTGTTTTCTTTGAAACACTCTCTTAAGGGCTAAGGTTGGTGTCAAAACCCAAGAATAAGCTTGAGTTTATGTTTATTTAACTTTAACCTAGGGCAAAACGACACCGTGTCACTTCTTGAAAGACCGCACGAAACATAGGGCCCACGGTTGCCCCAGGGGGGGGGTATCAATCCCGCTACGGGCTTGTCGACAGCCAATGACAGGTGCAGTGTGGACGTTCAAGGGCATGGAGAATGTCCAACGTGTTGCGATGAAGCTTTGTGTACACAAAGTTGGTGGCCTGTTGGAGTCCTTGCATGGCTGATTCGCGTCGGTTTCGATCCTCCGTCGATGTCCCCCCGTTCAGGTGGAAACGCGCCGAGGTTTGCAAATGTGGCGTCAAAGCTCCCCCCACGTGTAATCACAGTTGATGCTGAGGATGATGTATGGACATTGTCCAGCCGTAAGCCATTGGCACGCACTCTGCTCGTGCGCCTGGTCTAGTTGGTGCTATCTCTGTTCCTCCTCCTCTTGCTCTCGCTCCTGTTGAGCTTGCTCAGCTGCCTCGTGCTCTCTTTGGGCGGATTCCTCCTGGATCAGCTTGTCTCGCACTTGGGCCTAGATCTCGTCCACCAAACGGGCCCGGGCCGCATTTGCCAGTAGCGCTTGCTGCCTTATTATCTCTTGTTCCCTTTTGCAGAAATGGGTTTCCATTTCGATCCGTGCTTGTGTGAGGGCTTCTTCCCACTTTTCTTCCCACTCTAGGCGTTCAGCTTTGCGTGTTGCAGCCGCGGCCTCCAGAGACGTTTGCTGTAGCGCATTGTCCCTTCTTTCGTTGTGGCCCAATGTTTCAGGCGGTGACATCTTCGGCACTGCCATGGGGTTTGGGGTCCTTCGTCCCCTACGGCTATGTCTTCTCCTAGTATACGTCATTGCGGGTTGGGTCCTCAAACTCTCCAGGCTAGCTGGAAGGGATGGGTCAGATGGGGAGCCCCCCAGGGGGGGGGGGCAATCCCCAGCCCCAAAGGATGTTGCCCCCCCATTTCCCCCTGCCACAGGGCTAGGATGAGCTTGGAGTGGTGGCCTCGCCTTTGTTGTTGCAGAGCTGCTAGAAAAAACCTGGGCAGGGTAACCCTAACTCCCAATTTAAGGCATTTGAGGAAAGCAAAGTGGATGCCTTGGAGTTTTGACCCGTTGCCCGACTGTACAAAAAATCAGTCCACAAGATCCACCACTCGGGCCCAGATCCAAGGCAGAGAGGATCTGGGCATTTGTCTGCTTTGTGTGCATGGCACTTGCCCATTGAAGAAAATTTCAGCATCTTGTAGCCCACATGTGGAGGGTAGAATGATTTCTCCATTGGCCTGGGCCTCCAGACACCTGGCAATTGAGGACTTCGTGATGATGACCTTTGTGCCCCTAAAGTAGGTTCAGTCCTCATGCTAGTTGGCGAAAAAAGCATTGTCTAGGAGGGCTGGGTCATCGACTAACCATTGTAGGGTGTCACTCCAACTGCATTGCTCCACCAGCTGCCACAGCTCTTCATCTACTTGGAACGTCGCATAGTTAGGCTCATATGTTGGTGTGACACCCATCACTGCTTCAATCTCTTTCCACGCAGCTTCTGCCTGGGAAACCACTTGTGGAGGGGGGGGGGGGGAGTCTGCGCAGTTGGAAGATTGTGTGATTTCTCATCTTCCATGCTATCCATAAAAGTAGCGTGGCTCGAGAATCGCCTGTGAAGTTCATTGGGGGAGCCGCATCCGCACTACGCCACGTGGAGCACATGTAGGTGCATTGGTAAATGAAGTGCTGCACGGTCTTAGGCGCGGCGCCACACAGAGGACATGTGTCGTCCAAAACGAGGCCTTGTCTACATAAGAGTGCCTGAATAGGCAGTGCGTTGTTCTTAATTAACCATAGGAACACTTTAATTTTCTTGGGTAGTCATGCCTACCAGATCTGCTGCCAGCCTGGTATTGGCAGATACATGGTCATCAGTAGGCGACGCGGCTCGAGAATTGACCACCCTTGCGCCTGCATTTTGCGTGTGTGGCCGCAAAGTGTTTGCCAGGGCTTCAAGTTCTGCATTCCCGCCTCCTACCGTTTGTATTTTGCATTCATTACATGGACCCATTGGGCCAGCTCCCCAAACTAGCTCGTGAAATGGAGTAATAGGCATTGCTGGCCCATCATCAGCTCGTCCTCAAACTTGGAAATGCCCAACCCCCCTGCATTACGGGGTGCGCGACCTGGTCCCAGTTCACAAGGTGAATTTTGCCTCCCCCTCTGCCCCCCAATGAGACAAACTGGCAGATGCGCATGTTGAGTTTGTCAATAATGGCACTTGGAGCGGTGGCAACCGCGACCACAAATCGGGTTATTGCCGTGAGTATCCCTGACGCCACCACCAACTGCCCCTTCCTGGTTAGGAAGTGATTGGCCTAGTGTCTCACCCGTCTTTCAACCTTTTCCAACAACGTTCCCCAAGACATACACTGTCCCCACTGGAAAAGTGGGATACCTAGGTAGGTATCTCGGACTGTTTCGGGTGGAATGTTCAACTTGTACCACTCGGCTCTTTATTTGTGTGTCCACATTGACAAAATGAGCTGTTGACTTAGCCTTGTTAATCTCCAACCCTAGCTTGTCTACCAACCATGAAAGTGCCACATTGATGCACAACACTTGTGGGACCCCGGCATGACTAAGCAACATTGTGTCATCCACGTAATGCTCAGNTCTCCTCACCTAGGAGGGGGTTGCAATAGGGAGACCCCTTATCACCCCTACTTTTCATTATCGCTATGGATTTGATGCAACATTACTATAAGGCGACGAGGGTTGGTGGTCTAGAAATTGCAGGGGTGGAATGTCTGGCTGAGCATTACGTGGATGACACAATGTTGCTTAGTCATGCCGGGGTCCCACAAGTGTTGTGCATCAATGTGGCACTTTCATGGTTGGTAGACAAGCTAGGGTTGGAGATTAACAAGGCTAAGTCAACAGCTCATTTTGTCAATGTGGACACACAAATAAAGAGCCGAGTGGTACAAGTTGAACATTCCACCCGAAACAGTCCGAGATACCTANACGTCTCTGCTTGCTTGGGGATGCACACAATTCGAGAACAATTAAGCTCCCTTCGGACCTACCTCTTGGCCAGCATAAGGTTGAAAGCATCTAGAATGTTGGGCCTCACTATATCCAGGAAGGTCTTGAAAAATTTGAGGCTCCAACCATCCGGCCCAGGCACCTTTCCTCTTGGCATATCGTTTATTGTTGTTATGAGTTCCTGCCAGGAGAATGGAGCCAACAATCTAGCGTTATCCTCCTCGTTTAGCACCTGCACAATTTGGACCGGTATGGGCTTTGTGGGTTGCTTGGCCCAGATCTTCTCCCAATATTGTGTCAGCTCCCTAGCGATGCTCTGTGGCTCATCAATTATCCCCCCTCTATGGTGTGCAAACTATGTGGTTGGCTCTATCCCCATGTCTTGGTGACAGCAAAGAAGAAGTTCGTTTGCCTATCCCCCTCCCAGAGCCATCTAATTTGTGATCTTTGTTTCCAGTATGTCTCCTCCTCCAAGTCAAGGCCCTGAAGTTGCCGCAGAATGTTCTGCTCTTCTTCATGCAGGTCCTCGCCTGCCTCCTGCCTGGTCTAGGTCTGAGTCAACCTATCCCGAAGCACCATGCGACCCATCCAGAAAGAGAATTTGTCCTCCACTGGTAGGGCCCGGATAGCCCACTTCAGATGAAGCAAGCCTTCTTTGAGGAAATTCCTAGGGTCTCCCTAGCCCTGCCAGTAGTCTGCCCAGATGTTCTCAACTAATGACCTCAACCACGGCTTGTACAACCAAGTTGCCTCAAAACAAAACGGCCGCAAGGTCTAGTACCTTTTGGGCCCAAGTAGACAAACCAGTGAGCGATGGTCCGATGTTACCCGTTCCTGTCCTATAACCTGCGCTGCCAACTGGAGGTGGAGGTCAGAACTGATGCAGATCCCGTCAATTCTAGAAAGGACGTGGTCAGGGCCTTTCCACCTATTGCTCTAGGTGAACTGGCAATTCTCAATGGGCAGATCCACCAGCAAGTGCACCGCTAGGAAATCCTGAAACTCTTGGGTGCTGGGAGGGGGGGCCTCAGCACCTGACTTTTTCCATGGGTGTAATCTTTGGTTGAAATCCCCCACAATTAGCCATGCTAGGCGGTCTTGTACTAGCATTGCCACGCGCTCCATCTTTTGCAACCTGTGTTTTCACATTTGCTCCCCATAGAAGTTAGTCAGCCATATCCCCGGGAGGGGATATGGACTGTCATGGTCCATTGTGAGGAGTCAACCAGCGTCATCTCAGATTATATCATTGGTTATCAATTGGAGTTGTATGGATTGATAAGGCTTTATCAATTAGTATTGATTGGAGCTGCTACCAATGATAGGTGATAAACTTAATTTTTCAAAGATCTGATCTCATGCAATTTGAGGCCATTTTGCTGAAATCCGATCTATATTTGCATGAAATCTTGAAAAGATGCAAGACCTAATTGCTATTGTATGAGAAAATCCAGTGGAAAAATATTTTAATTTTGCTGGGTGAGATGGGAGGTCTGAGCAGAGAGGGGCTAGTGCTTAGGCACCGGTGGGTTCCAGTGATGGCAAAGTGGGGAAGGGAAAGGGCAAGAATAGTGCTGAGGGAACCGGCAAAGGCCATTGGGGGTAGTGAGAAAGTGCTGTATGGTGGAAGCGATGGTTATGAGAAGGTTGTGAGGAAGAAAAGTGAGGAAGGTAGGTTGTAGGCTATGTCTATGCATGGTGGTTTTATGCTAGGGGGAAATGAGAGTCTGGAGAAGAGTGTTGTGTGGGATGGCACTCATTGTCAGGTAGGTGTTGTGGATGGTGTTGTAGATGGTGCTCGGGGCATTTGGCTTTTAGGCTGGAAAGCAAATAAACATACATGATCACACATATTTTCTTTCTGTTTTTTGTACAAATAAAAGAATATAATTGTGCTTAAATAAATGGGGTTAGTACATTAAAGCAAAAATAGATAAACAATATTTACTTTGTATGATAGGAAAATCTAACTATGACAAAATGTACAAGACATTCATGTAAAGAAAGGCTTACTCCAAGGAGACTTTCAGGCTTCCAAGATGCAATATTCCCATCATACAAATGAAAGAATTAACTGTGCATCTCAAGTGTGAACCAAATGCCATACAAGAACTAGCTCATATCATACAGTAGAGAGAGTTACAATAATTAGGATATGTTTTTTTTTCCAATGTTTTTCCTCCATTTTCAGGAATCCAAAATTAGGCAAACAAAGTCTGAATGTACGGCTTGAATTTTTAGCAACCAAATCTATGTTCAGGGGAGATGTAGGGCCTGAAAATAAATCTAAAATTATAATCTACATAGTTCATTGGAATTGGGATTTGACAAGGTTTTGTTTTGGGAGTTAGAATCTTGGGAAATAGATTACCATCATAAAAAAAATAATAACAGAAACAGTCCCACGTTTTTTTTTTCAGGCTAAAAACAGAGAGTAGATAGTTTCTAAATTCGCTTAAAATAAAAGACAGAAACAGAGGCAGATTTTATGTGTGATGGTTGTGATTTCTATTTTTACGATTATCTATGAAATCAGAAAATAGTACATGCTAGATAATAACAAAAAGAAAGAGAATGGCAGTCTCTATACTACCATTGTTAAAGGATCAAAATTCTGATTTTATGGAGCAGAAAGCAAAGAAAATCTCATGTGCCTATGTGCAATATGGAAAGGAGAAACAACTATAAAATCTGATATACACTAAGCTTAAATGCCATGATGGATTAACATGGTTGCAAACATTGAAATCTTCATTAATAAATTTTCCAGCCTCTTATGGATCATACATGATTGATTGATCTATCATAACTCTTATTTGATTGTGCCAGGTGCATTAAGGATATGAGCCTTTTTATGATCGACCCATTTCAAAGTATCATTCCTTTACTAGATCGTGTTGCAATCCAAACATTATTGCATGAAGTTATAGAGGTCAATGATGCATTAAACTGCAAGATTCGAACTCCGCATGTGCTTGAGGTATGCACATTTTTTCTTCATTTTAAAAGCCTTGTACATTGCATCTGGATGTAAAAGCATCTTGACTGCAATCTTTTCAGTAAACCTAATTATGCTAAGTGACTTGTTTTAATAGACCATAACATGTCGACTTGTATTTCTAATATCATAGTTAATTGTTTAAGATTTTAATTGTTACTTTAATCCACAGTTTAAGTATGAACTGACTTTTTCATTTGTTGAGGAGGCTTAGAGGAGAAAGAACAGAGTGCACAGAAATAATATAGCTACATTATTTAGGTAAGGGCTTCAATGGTTATGATTTTTTAATTCAATCTTATGAAATGGTCTATCCAAACTCCCAAAAGTTTGGGTGATGATCAATTGTGTAGGAGATGTGAATCAAGAAAACCAAGTAGCACTTAGAGTTGGGGATTCCAGGGATCATTAAAGAGGTTTACGGTAGGTGGTCTACTGGTAAACCATGAAGCTCCTATGATGGAATTGGAGAGGCCAGGGTATCCCTTACAAATGAAATACCCTCAAGGACATTGTTTGTCAAGAAACATTTGATATAATTTGTTTACACGTAAGTAAGCTCTTTGCTATGCAGAGAGTTTCTTCAGTGGTAGGGATGGAGCTCCTTTTTTGTGGATGCTTGTAGTGAGTAGTTTGGTTTCTTTTTTGTTTTTTTAAGAGGATCGGGGTTTTATTAAAAATAGAATGTACATGGTACAGATCAAAAAGGGGGATGGGAGAAAGACCCCACCCACAAGGCAAAGCCTTCATTAGACAAAAAGAGGGAGAAAACTCCCCAATGCCAATTTGTAGAAATCACCAGTAGACAATGAACATAAAAATAGATAAACAGAGTATTGTAGGTGGTATAGCAACCTGATTCACCTCATAGCCTTGATCTCCCAGGAAACTCAAAACTCTATTCAAGACCGCTTTCAAAAATCTAAGAAAAGTTATGTCATCTAGGAACAAAACGTGAAGGCAGCAACATCGATGCTGCTGAATGTGATGAATTCCATTTAGTAAATTCCTATCTTCCTTGGACTTGAAGAGGCTAGCCACTTGGTGAAAGGTCTGAAATTTTTTAGATGCCTCCTTTATTGACCTCGCTCATGTGGGATGCCTAATCTGAATGGCCCATTCAAGAAATCAGATGAAAGAAGGATTTGAGATTATCCCATTGCGTATAATAGTTGATACCTAGCATCACATAGGGGCACTTCCTATTCTTGAACCAATCTTTGACATTTTCCTCATGTTACTTCTTTAAGTGATTCTACATCTCCTAGTGTTCTTGGTGTTCGATCTTCTATCTTTTGCTCTCTTCCTCCTCACAATGCCTCTCCTCTTCCATGTCATGTGAAACCTCTACTTTGATTCAATCGTGTAGCTTAGATTCTAGGCTATATCGGAGTTCACCGTTCAACAACTCAAGTCTTTTGTGGTTTTCCACTTGAGTTTGACATCCAAGTCCTTTGTGGCCATCATAAGATTGGCATTTTCTTGCTACTTTAGTCTCATTTTGATCTCAGTGGCTTGATGAAGAACCTCCTTCTCTAGCCTTTCCTTCACCTGTGTCTTCTAGCTCTCCTTCCATTCATGTTTGCTTTGTTGTAGCTATTGCTGGAATTTGCACTTCAACATCTCTTTCGTCTTGTCGGCACGAGCATGTGTAGCATCCATAGCCTTTGAACCTTCCGCAACATTACCAGCCTTCAAGTTCCCTTTATCTTTTGCAGCCTTTGACTCCTAGACCTCATTTGTGGCCTCAAAGCCCTTTGCACTACCCTTAGCCTTGGGCTTTTGGTGTCATTCACTGCCTTCAAATCCTCCAAACCTAGTCCTCTTTGACTCTTGAGTCCTCCTTCTATAAACAAGGCAACAATTTATGATTCTAGACAAAGAAATTGGAGATGATTGTGATCAAACCGGTGTCACATGTCACAAGGCTAGCACGAGGCTTGAATGTCTACTGACTTGCCTCTTCACGAGCACAACCCTAAAAATTTTTGATAGATTTATTGGTCTACAAACAAGAAGGTAGCACATGAAGGTGAAGTGAGTGCCTTGCAATTTGAGTGTTTTTCCTCATTGAACAAAAACCCTCTCTACCAAATCTATTTCTTTTTGCTAGAGAATTAGTAGTTTATCCCATGGGACTCGGCTACTAGATGTCTTTAGCACAGCAACATGAAAGAAAAGTGCCACCTTTTGCAGGCTATGAAGATTAGGCAGGATGAGCTTACTAACCACCGGAGTCTCTAGGTAATTTGTGTTAAACACCTCTAAGAGAAGAATCCTCATCTTGCGAAAAGTGGTGGCTTCACTTTGCCATCATGAAAAGAACTAAGAGGTATTGAGCTTGTCCTCTCCTTGCAACCTACGAAGAAGGAAAGTTGATCCGATTACTTTCACCATTTGCCAAAAGTCCTTGTTTTCTAGGTAGGTTGCGACATTTGGTCTAATCATGCTAGAACCTCCTATTGTGGAAGAAGCCTTCCTCCACAACTTCCATGTAGCATCTACAATTGAGGTTGGGGATGGGACCACAACAATTGAGAAAATCACCATGTTCCTTGCCTTCTATAAAATCTAGAGGAGATCCGTGACGATGTGTTTGTAGTTAGTTGGCCTAGACAGATGAAATACTACATCTTGGAGATGCCCAGTCCCCCCGCGTTACGGGGGCACACGATCTGTTCCTAGTTTACCAAGTGGATTTTGCCCCCTGCCCCCCTTCCAAATGAAACGCCTAATCAACATGTTGATCCTGTTAATGATGGCGTTNGGGGGGGGGGGGGGGGGGAGTTTGGCAACAACCGCAACAAACCGGGTAATCGCTGTGAGAATCCTCGTTGCCACAAGTAGTTGCCCCTTCCGAGTCAAGAATTGATTTGCCCAGTGACCCATCCTTTTTTCAACCTTCTCCACCAACGGCCCCCACAACATGCTCCGCCCACACTGGTAGAGTGGGATGCCCAGGTATGTGTCCTTGCCCGTTCTGGGCAGTATGTTTAGGACTTGCACGACCCGATTTTTAATCCGTTCATCCACATTAACAAAATGAGCTGAGGATTTAGCCCTATTAATCTCCAACCCCAACTTAGCCACTAGCCAGGACAATGCGATGTTGATGCATCGTGCTTGTGAGAGCCCCACCTGATTGAGCAGCATTGTGTCATCCGCATAGTGCTCAGCTTGACATTCCACCCCGCAATGTCTAAGCCATCAACCCCTAATGTTCTACAATAGTGTTGCATTAGATCCATAGCGATGATGAACAGTAGGGGCGAAAGTGGGTCCCCCTACCGTAATCCCCTCCCTGGTGAGGAGAGACCCCACAATCGCCCCCCCACATCGAAAGAGAAACCGGTGGATGACTGCATGTGGATGCAAAGCTAGATAAACATTTGGTCAAAGCCTTTCTGTTGCATAATGGTGGTCAGGGCTTCCCAGCTGAGTGTGTCGTATGCCTTGGTAATGTCAAGTTTGAGACAAAGCCTAGGGAAGCTCGTAGTTCAAAGAGAATGGAACACCTCCTGCATGAGGAGAACCTGATCCTGTAGGGTTCGGCCTTGTACAAATCCTGCTTGGTTAACTCCCATGAGTTTGGGCATAAGTGGTGCAAGCCTATGCACAATCGACTTGGAGAAAACCCAAATTAGCACGTTGTAGACCCTGATAGGATGGAAGTGTTTTGGGCAGTGTGCCTTTGATTGTTTTGGGATGCACACAATTCGGGAGCAATTGATCTCCCTTTGAACTTGCCTCTTGGCCAGCATAAGGTTGAAAGCGTCCAGGATATTGGGTCCCACAATATCCATGAAGGTCTTAAAAAACTCAAGGCTCCAGCTGTCAAGACCAAGTGCCTTCCCTCCTGACATGCCGTTGATGGTGGCGATGAGTTCCTGCCATGAAAAAGGGGCCAGCAACCATGTGTTGTCTTCCTTGTTCAGCACCTGCGCCACTTGGACCAAGATGGGCTTGGTAGGTCGCTTGGCCCAGATCCTTCCCCAGTATTGAGTTAGCTCCCTTGCGATTTTCTGCGGCTCATCAATAATTCCCCTATCCTGGTTGTGTAAACAACGTGGCTGGCCCCAACCACGTGTCTTAGTGATGGCAAAGAAGAAGTTTGTTTGCCTGCCCCCTTCTCGAAGCCATCGGACCCGTGATCGCTGTCTCCAGTATGTCTCCTCTTCCAGGTCAAGGCTTTGAAGATGTTGCAGAATGTGCTGCTCCTCGGTCCTCCCTAGCCTCTTGTCTGGTCTAGATTAGAACAAGTTGATTTCGAAGCGCCCTACGACCCGTCCTAAAGGAGAATTTGTCTTCCACTGGGAGGGCCTAGATGGCCCACTTTAGTCGAAGCAAAGCATCCTTAAGGAATTTTTGGGGGTCACCTTGGCATGGCTGGTAGTCTGCCCAAATGTCCTCAACCAATGGTCTCAACCACGGCTTAGACAACCAGGTTGCCTCAAAATGGAACGGTCATGGGGTTCGGGGCCTTTTTGGTCCGAGCGAACAAACTAGGGGTCGATGATCTAAGGTGACCCTTTCCTACCCCAAAACATGCACGACAAATCGGAGGAGGAGGTCAGAGCTGATGCAAACCCGATCAATTCGGGAAAGGACGTGGTTCGGCCCTTTCCTCCGATTGCTCCAGGTGAACTTGCAGTTCTCAATAGGTAGATCCACCAGGGGGTGGACCGATAGGAAATCCTGGAACTCTTGCGCACTCGGTTGGGGGGGGGGGACAGCCCCCCCAGATTTTTCCCACGAGTGCAGGTGCTGGTTGAAGTCCCCCACAATCATCCATGACAGGTGGTCTGGCACCAGCACCGCCACATGTTCCATCTCCTGCAGCCACTGCTCCCAATTCTGTGCCCCGTAGAAGTTGGTTAGCCAGATCCCTTGGGAGGGGATATGGACGGTCATGGTCCATTGTGATGTGTCCACAAGCGTCATGTCATAGTGAGCCAAAATAGCAAGGCCACTTGCCCGACCCAAGCAGGGGTGCACGTGGGTTTTCCAGCCATCCCATTGAAGATGGTGCGATTCCATCGCTTGCAATTTGGTCTCTTGGAGGTAAACAATGTCACAATCTTCATCCTGGACAATTCTATGTAGGGTATTTCTTTTATAGGGAGTACCTTGCCCCCTACAATTTCAGCTGAAAATCTTCATGTGTGTCTGGAGGTGCGGCATTGGTAGACCTCCCGGAGGGTTTGCTACAATCCCAAGTCAATATTTCGTTGGGCCTGGCTACCCCTGGATTGACTCTCACTCGGTTGTCTGGGATGGCTCTTCCCATCTTGCACAACTAGGCTACACCTCGAGTCCTTGGGCATGGGTTCCTTCCCTGGTGGCCAATGGGTCCTGGTGCTCCCTTGAACCACGTTCACCCATTCACCCAGGGGGGGGAGCTCTATCCTAGGCACCGTGGGGTTGGCTGATGA
>MNCI01004648.1:118848-134742 GCA_015680685.1 Gnetum montanum
AGGCTCTGATGCAGTATTGGTCTACAATTTGGCAACAATGGGAGACAAAGCTGATCTCCATTGACATCATGTGGGTGCTTGGGGAGGAGGATAATGGGAGGTTGTTGGCGCCCATTACTTGGGTTGATTTGGAGGGGGCATTGGCCTTTGAAAGGGGGGTAGGGTGCCAGGTCCTGATGGGTGGCTAGTGGAGCTGTTTCAGACCTTTTATGATGTTATGGGGAGAATATCTTAGATGCATTTAACGAGATGTTGTTTTGGGGGCAAGTGAGTTGAGATATTAATTGCTCCCAGTTGGTGTTATTCTCGAAGTCATCTAATCGTTCGAGCATAGCACATTTCTGGCCTATTGGGGTGTGTAACACTCTACTCTGGTTGTTTTCGAAAATGTTGGTGGCGTGGCTAGCATCCCTAATGTAGTGGCTGGTTGGGGAACAATAGGCTAGTTTTGTCAAAGGTCGATATTTGTAGGATCAAATTCTTCTAGTGCAAGAGGTGATGCACTTTCTTTGATCAATGTGGTTTCCTAGTATGTGTTTGAAATTTGACATTACCATGGTGTATGACACAATCTGTTGGAGCACACTTCAGGAAATCATGTTACATAATTGTTTTCATTCCCATTTTGTGAAGTTGTGCTTGCATATGTACCAATTTGGTGTGTTCTTCTTGGATCTTGGGGTTTTGTGGGGGGGCGGGGGTGGTTTAGTTTTGGGGTTTCGGCTCCCCCAGTAGGGGGACCCCCCATCCCCTTATTTGTTCATTCTTGTTATAGATGGCATGAGTACTTATGGCAGGTTAGAAGGGGTTGGAGGTTGGGGGTGTGAATTGCTTGATGGAGCACTAGTTTGATGATACGTTCTTGTTCACTAGGGTCGCGCTTCCTCAGGTTTTTGCTGTTAACTAGGCTCTTCTCCAAATGATCGATGAGTTTGGATTGTGGAGGTCAATAGAGGTAAATCCTTGGTGCATCTTCTGAATGTCGAGCAAACGGCGTAGGGGAGAATTGTCCAATTGTTGGGGGTTTTAGCAGGGTCTAGGGAAGATACCTACCTTGGATTACCATTATATGATTGGCATAGAAGATGTGTTTGGGAAAGCCTTATTAGAAGAATGCTAGGTTTTTCAAGACATTGCTTTGTCATTACCGACGTAGGTGGCAGTTGTAGGATTTCGGGTGTGGAGGGAAGTGCATGTTGTGATGGGGGTGACACTGACCTATGGACCATCTTGTGACGACTATTGGGCTAATCCCATTATTTGGCATATGATGGACAAGGTGTGTTGGGCCTTGGTGCTAGAGTAGCTCCATGGGGACTCTAACTTGGATGGCGAGTTGTTCTATAACAATTGGGTTGGGGATATCACCTTGTTTTGGGGGGTGAGAATTGAGCTTGCTGAGGTTGCCATCGCTAGGTACTTGTGGGTATCAGCAGAAGGGGAGGAGATGGTGTTATGAGGGAGAGGGCTATAGGATGTGCATGAATTCTTCCTAGGGATGGTGCCCAAGATAGGTAGTGGGCAGGTCCCCAAGTTGGCTCTATAGCCTATGTGGTAGGATACTATGGTGCTTGTGTACTAGTTTTGTGTTCACTTGGGCAATGCGTGGAAGCTACTGGGAGTGCATTTTGGATTCCTGTGTTGCCTTTGAAGGGGGATTGCCATGAACTTGCCTCGTTACTTTCTAGGGGTGTTGTGCCTAAGGAGGTGGGGAACCCATTTAGGGCTCATTCTTGCACTTTGGTAGGTGGTGAGGGGATGGTTGCTGCCAAGGGGGGGCTTGGTGCTGCCTAGGGCTCCAGTGGTGCGGGTTGTGTACAGGTGGTGATGAAGGCATTGTGTCCCACCATTGGTGGTTGATATTTCTATGGATTCAAGTGAGCTAGAGGAGGTTGCTCCTAGGCTGGATCTTTGGTTGGGCTGGGGAGGAGGGTTGAAGAAGGGGAGACTTTAGCGTCAGTGGGGTTGCTGGTGGAGTTGGAGGCGGTGGAACATGGGTGTGCGAAGGAGCACACGATTTGGGTAGAGCGGCTAAGGTGGCAGGAGGAGTTCCAATAGGAGCTAGAACGGCTAACCTGGCGCTATGAGGAGGCGGTGTTGGTGGAAAGGGTATGATGCAACTTGGCAGAGGTGATGGCCAGGTAGGAGTTGGAAGAGAAGCTTTGATAGCAAGTTAGGGAGGAGCTCTAGGTGGAGGCTAAGCTCCAATAGGAGCAGGAGGAAGCGGAGATATAGGCATAGCTGGATTGGTCCCACAAAGGTCTTGCATGTTTGTTGTTGAGGGATAGGAGATGCCCCTACATCATTTTAGACATTCGACGCAACATGCCGTTGGCCACGCTTTGGAGGCATATTCGGTGCCAATGTCAAATGCTGCACCCTAATGGGGAGGGGAATGTTGAGGAGTAGGCAAGGAAGGAAGTGAGCTATAAGGAATTTAAACAAGCGGCAACCTTTGTGGTCATTGAGCACAATAGGGTTGTACTAGATATAGTTCATAGTCAAGAGCAGCGCTGCTGTAGATGCTTGACACTGCCAATGTGTTTGTAGGTTGTTTGTGGGTATGGGGTTTGTTGTTGGGTGTAGCCTAGGTTGGGCAAAAAGTGTTTTCTGTTTTCTTCTTGTTATTTCATTGTTTCTAAATTCTCTAGGAGAATTCTAGTGAGTGGGAGTGCCAGAGGGGAGGAGAAGGGGGGTGTGGCGGGATGGAGGGGGTGGTGTAGTTACCCCCAATTTTGGGATAAGGGGAGATACACTTTCCCCATATTTTTTGGAGATGTAGATATGATGTACATACTTTTGTTTAATTTTAATTTATGCCCGAAGTTTCTCCAAGAAGAAGAAGAAGAAGATAACATCCATCGATGTCCCTTTTTTTTTGTCTTAACAACATATCATTTCTATATTTTCTTGCAATAAATATGTAGTTGTGCTTCATTTTAGAGCAACTTTCTTTTTTCTAAATTATGTCATAAAATACAAAGGAAGAGGTTTCAAAGGGAAAGCATGATAAGTGACAAGCCTAGGACATGAAATGAAGTAAAACACCATTTTTAGGCTTTTTCTTTTCTTTTTGGAGAAAAGGTTGGGATGTATTAGTGCCAAAACCAAGTATGTATAATCAATGGGAAAGGGGTTGAAACTCCCCCATCTAACAAAACCCCCCGAAGGTAAAGATCCCCCAAGCAAAACCAGACAATTTTCTAGGGGGTAAGCCACCACCAACACCACAAACAACCCCCACTTCGCCCCCATGCCCTTGTGGCCATCCTTTTCAGCACTTGAGGCATCACATAATCCTTTTTGTTTCTTTCCAAATTTAATTGCTCAATAGCTAGTATTTATGTGGTAGTACCTAGAGATAACATATCCAAATCTATTATGAACACACATCAAAGCATGTACTTATGATACCCACGTTGATACATACAATTCACAAAGAAACATTCTAATTTGTATAAGAAATCATTTTGATGCACATAGGTCATATAATACATGAACAATCAAAGCATAGTAGCAACCTCACAAACAATACACAAAAGTATAAAACAACACACATTAACACAACTAAAATTAATCACAAAAAAGAATAATAGGTCATTCAACCAATTACCAACACATCATTCAATTATGCATATAAGAGACGTTATTCATCATTACAGATCAAGAGCACATCAACGACACTGAAATCCATTACAATTATAAAATTGGAGATAAATTGACAAATCAGCACCAAATCATACAATCATAAACATAAACACATCAATGCTGCTTAAATTCATCACTATCATCAAGCCATTGATAGATAGACAAATCAATACCTAATCATACAAATCTTGAATATAAGGACAGCAATATCAGTCAAATTCATCACCATCATCAAATCATAGATAAAAGACCAAATCATATAAATCATGAGCACAAGTACATCAGCAAAATTCTAAATCCATTAGTCATAAAATCATAGATAGTTCCTAAAATCAACACCAACCACACACATCATCACAACAAAGCACATTGACAAGTCCTGCCCCAAACATCAAGATGAAAACCTATGATAGTTAGACAATGAAGATTTGCATCTCCCAAGCATTGGTGACCAACCTCAGTAAATTAAGTTCGCTGATATTACAAACAGTAATGGCCAATGATGGATACAATATAGAGCTTAATATTATTTTTATTAGATTCTCTATAAATCTTCCCTTTCCTCAAAATAGGTAGTTCATGGTTAATTTTTTAGACATCCTGTTTATTGAATGATTTAGGTTTTTTTTTTTCTTTTAAATTACATGTTTCTGGCATTCAGGCAATTGTCTTTACAATGGATGAATTTAAGGGACTCTCTGTTCCAGTTCCAGCAGTGATTCAGGTGATCAGTTCTCTAGAAATAATGTAACTTGATTATTGCTTTTTATGAAGTTATTTAGAATGAAGAAAGTGTTGATTGCAGAAATTGATATTTTCTGTTACATAGGGATATGTATCCTCAAATTACAACATTATTAATCATTTTAAGTAGCTGTTAGTTGATTACTTTAAGTGTTTCCTTATATGCAATTTTTGAAAATAGTTTTTGTATGACCCTTAATAACCACCCTCTAAATTCAAGATATGGGGATGAGTATGTTATTATTAAAACAATTAGTTAATGATCCCTAGAAATGCTACATCCTGCATACAAAACACACCAAACAAGTGCATCATCTACTTAATTACTAACTATGAATTTAGGGCTTATCCTAAGGTCCAAAGGGCTTTTAATCATAATTCATAGAGGTTAAATTTATAGAAAGCAAATAAACATACATGATCACACATATATGTTCTCTCTTATTGCTAGTAAATAAATTGGGTTAGCATATTGAAACAAAAATCAATAAATAATATTTTACTTTGCATGAATAAAAAATTTAACTATGACAAAATGCACAAAACATTCATTATGCATTAAAACACTTACTCCAAGGAGACTTTGAAGGCTTCCAAGATCTACTATTCACAACTTATAATAGAGAGAAGATAGCTGTGCATTAGAACTCGGTCCTTAAATGTCATAGAAGAGACAAGCACACACATCAACAATGTGGAGTTACTACATACAACTTTGTTTATCATTTATGTCAAAGAAAAAGGTTGTTACTACCTTACCCTAGTGGTCCTAGATGAGTGTTTGCATGTGGAAATCAACCAATATTTCATTTATTGATCTTCATTTTTAAATTTTTCTAGCCTCATATTTTCATAGTGAGAGAAATGTAGACTTGAACAAATGACCATTTAACAATGAATTGGGATATGAAAATTCTTGAAAACCCCTCAAAAACTAACTGCAAAAATGCTCAGCAAAACAAAACATATGCACTTCACATTCCATCATGCAAAGATCCCAAAAATCATGAATATGCATGACTTCTTTTTATTTTTAAATAACTACTCAATGAATCCTTTGGCCATTTAGCTATCACACACCAAGTCCTTCCAACCCTACAACATCTTGTAGCCCACACAAGAAGGACATTGGGGTTGGATAAAGTGGTGGGGGCTAACACTATCAAGCACCTCCAGGAAGTAAGCCCTTGAAGCCACACAAGTGAGCACAAAAACCTGAAATACCAAGTGCATATGACTCAAAGAAAATGCTAACTCATAAGCCCAAAACATGCATGTCAAAGATCGGATCCAAAACTTATAAAAGGCCTCATGCATGACTTACAACTCATAAGAAAATCCCACATGCCCTAATAAAATAATTTTCACTTGTCCAAGCCATTATAACAAGCAGCTACTCCAAAAAAAATGGTGTATAGTAAGGGTTTGGAATACACCCCTATAGAAATGAGTTGCCCAATTTCGGGATACAAAGGGCACTTAAAGTTTTGTTTGTTGTCTAGTTGGTTGCTTTAAGAATCAACTTCAAATTGCAAGTCCAAGGTGCTGCTGAAATAATTAATAGTAATCTTGCTTGTCACCTAAACAAAAGTCTTCATATTACTTAGAAGCAATAGATACATACATACATACATACATACATGTATATATATATATATATAAAAGCTTTAAAACAAGTTAAAATCTAGGTATCTAATAGAGTACTAAGGTCACATGTACAAATGTGGGGCACTCCAAAAAAGAATGCTAACTCATAACCTAAATGCTAACGTGTCTGACATGTAGACAAGCGACAGAAACATGGCAGCACTTTGCTTTTGAATGCTTGTTTAGCAAAGCAACATGGTGCGTTGCTAGAATCTTGCTCCAGATTATTTTAACTAGTGATTCAAAGGCCATCGCCATTCTTTGGTGTTTGTGGTGGGCATGCAACCAGCTAGTTTTCTAACAGGTACAACTTCTACCGCTGGTGCAAGTTGCAGTTGAAGGAGTTAGATTGTGGTTGGAGGCACTTGTCACCATGGGAATGATGCCTACATTTGATCCTTCTTGCGAGTGTTTCCAAGGTAATACAGAATTGTGGGACTTGGTAAGGCAGGTGGGATGGGTATACTTTCTACCATGGTTGATGGGGGATCCAACCCTACCAAATGGTGAGTCTTTCATCAACTGGTAGGGTAATTCTACTACCTTCTGTGGGGTCAAGATTGACCTCATGGAAGAGGCATTGGTGAGGGTGTTGGATGTTTCGGTTTCTAGCTAGGTAGAGATCCTGACACTACATGGCCTGTATGACGCTCAAGCTTTTCTAGATGGGCCATTTTTGTCGATTGTTAGTGACCAAATTCCCAAGTCCGCGCTACCTGGTCTATGGCAATTGGCTGTAGAGCTTGTTGAGCGCTTTTTTGCTCAAATGGGTAATGTTTGCAAACTACAGGGTGTCAACTTTGCCTTGCTAAAGTGCCTCAAAATGGGGAGGCAAGTTAATATTCTATGGTTTTTCTTGGCCTCATTGAGGTAGAGATGACCAACACGACACTCGTGGTCTCATTTTGGCTTTATGGAGGGCCACAAGGGTGACCCCCCCCATGAAGAGGGATTTGGGGAGTGCGTGCTAGATTGTTTGCCACTCTGTTTAGCATTGACGGAGATGGTCAGTGACTGTTGCAGTGATGGAGATTTTGCTTGGGTGTGTTGTTTTGGTGTTGATGGCTTCGAAAGGGTTGGACCCTACCGACGATTTGGCTGAGCTAGAGGCAATTTTGGTGGCCACATGGGAGTAGGTGGAATTGGAGAGAGAGGTAGCTACTTATGAGGCACATGCAGATGAATGTAAGATGTGGGAAGCAAAGTGGGAGGCTAGGGAGGAGGCTTTTAGCAGGGAGTTGGAGGAGCTGTGGGCTCGTCACCAGGAAATCCTTGAGGAAGTGTGTTGGCAACGAGAGGTGGTAGACGCAGCTGCAAAGGCTACTATGGAAAATTGGCTTTGGTGGGAGATAAAGGAGGAAATGCAACAAGAAGAGCTACAACAATAGATGTTAGAATGCAAAGTTGCAGAACAGCTGGAAAATGAGCGCTGAGAGTAGGAAGAGCAGAAGGTGCAATTGATGCAAGTGCTTGAGCAGAATACCATTGCTTGGCTGAGGGAGGGGAAATGCCCTTATGTGCGGATGTAGATCAATAGAGAGGTGACATGGTCAAAGTTGCATTGGCACATCTGGCTTGCATCCACCAAACTGCATCTTGACGAAATGGGGTTTGTTGCTATGATGGCTAGGAAGGCCAAGGCATTTAAGATTTTCCAATAGGTGGCTACCTTTGTGGATACCCAGGCACATCGTGGGCAGCTTGATATGCTATATTCTCAGATCAAGTTGAACTACAAATGTGCACATCTGCCTTGCCACCATTAGGGTGTTGGCAGGTGTGCATTGATTTCTGGTCTTGTTTTGTTTCGGGTGTCCTTGTCTAAGGGGTCTTGTTGTGATAGGTCCAAGGGACCTATTTTGTTCTGTTTAGATTTGTTTTTGTGGGGGGTTACATCCCCCAGGTCTTGTTTGGTGGGGGTGGGCAAGCCCCCACCCCCACCCCACCTCCCTAATTTTTTTGTTTGATTAGGATGTTGAGGGGGATGTCCCCCTAATGTTTTATCCATGACTATACATATTTCGTTCTTGTTATTAATACATTTTTGAAATTTGCTCCAAAAAAGAAAAGAAAAAGAAAAAGAAAAAACATCTACAAAAAAAAAAAAAAAATCAAATCCATTATGATTATATTACACCAAAGATGTAAATGAAAATACAAAAAGGAGGGGAGGACTCCCTACAACCAACCACCATTGTAACATGCTTATATTGCTAAAGTTACAAAGTGGGGGTGGGGGGGCTGGCCGCCAGCGGGAATAACTAGAAAAGGAACCCCAAATCGCCCATACCACCCTCAAAACTAGGGCCCAACAGGCCTCTAAACCAAATCACACACCTATTGGAGAACCAACAAATTCTACAATTCATATCGAGAAAGGTAGAGCTCTACAGTAGAAGGAAGGCCTCTCTTGTCTATGCACCTTATCCAAAATTCCCCTCTACTCCTCTAAAGAAAGAGCCTTGTAGTTTGTTGGAATGTTTTAAATCTATCCTCATGCTGGTCTTGCACATGTTTGGGCAAGTGGTCCATCTTGTGAAGGTGCATTGTATGAAGCTCTTGCTGGAATGTTTTAAATCTATACCTCAAGAGATCATCCCATGGGGTTTCTATGTTAATCCCTAAGACCACATATGGGCACTTCCCTACACAAAACCACATCCTCGCATTTGAGGCCAGCATCTTATCCTGGCACTCCTCCATATTTTTCTCCTCAAGGATATCTTTGACTCTCCTAAATGTGTCCTCCTGCCCCTTTTCCTCTTATTCTTCCATCTCTCTTTGTAAACGTTCCTTCATTTCCTCCTTGAGGTGCTCTTCCAGAATGTTCCGCTCAGCCACCTTCTCCATCTCTACTCAATCCATGCCCTCCATGATCCGCTCAACCATTTCTCATTAAAAAATAAACAAAATTAAAAAAAATGTCAATCATAAGCATGTCATAGAGCATACATTACCACCCCACATTGACTTTTCTTATGGTCCCACCTTTTTATCTTATCTTAAGTCACCTTTTAGTTTATATGCTATGAGGGTTTCTAATTTATTTTTGCCATTTTATCTATTTTTCACATTTCCTTTAATTTATCTAGTAAAAATCATTGATACCAAACTTTTTGTTCATCCAACATTTTGTGCATGCCAAGCCAATTGTAACGAGCACAAGCATGCCATAGCTACCATGCTAGAAATTAATATTTTGATTGAATCAAGGAAAATATGGTCCCACCAAGTACTTTTTAATTTTTTAATATTAAAATCTCAAAATCTAAGGCTCAAATTAAAAAACTAATTATAGATCTAGGCATAAAATTGAGTTGGTCCACCAAATTTGAGTGTGATTTGACAACTTTGAATTTTGTCGTATTTTAATTAATTAAATATTCAATACTTTTAAAATTCTAACTAAATGTCAAAATAAACCATAGATCCACATTACATTAATTACCTAGTATCTAGTATGTGCTTGAAGCTAGATATTACCAAGGCGTATGACACAGTTGCTTGGCCAACCTTGAGGGAGATCATGCTTCGAAAAGGGTTCCACCTGCAGTTTGCTAATATTTGTATTCATATTTAGATGTTGGGGGCCTTCTCTATGGATCTTGAGGGGATGTTGTGGGGGTTTGCTTCTCCTAGGAGGGGGTTACGTCAAGGGGACCCTTGTTCACCATTGCTCTTCATTTTGGTAATGGATGCGATGAGAACTTATTACATGGACGAAGGGGTTATAGGGTTGGTGGTTGATGGTGTGCAATGTTTGGTGGAGCACTACATGGATGATACCATCCTATTTTCACATATTGCAATTGTGCAGTTATAGGCGGTTAATAGGGCCCTTCAGTGCATGAGGGACAAGATTGGGTTGGAAATTAACTATGGTAAATCAGTGATTCACCTTATGAATACGGATTAGGGGGTTCAATGGAGGATTATATAGATGTTGAGGATTTTGCCTGAGTTCGTGGACGATAGATATATGGGCTTCCCCTTGTTTGATTAGCACAAACAAAAGTTTTTTTTTTGGGGTGGCAGGTGGTTGATCAGGTGTATCTAGGAGAGGGTGGGCCATTGGATGAACCGATTTCTATCAAGGGCTAACAAGGCATGGTGGATTTCAGTATTGATGGCCATTGCGCAGTATACAGTTGCCGAAGCCTTCTTGTCGATTGATATCATTGAACAAGGTGATCAAATTATTCGAGAATTCACATGGTCCCCGGGGGAGGGGAAGGGGGGACTCATATGCATTTGGTGGCTTGGGACATGGTGGCAAGGCCTAAACGGGTAGGTGGTCTGGGGATTACGCAATTTAGGGATATTCTGGTGATGGGACATCATACGCTGCTAAACCAGCTGCTATCATAGGATCATTCCCTAGCCCAATGGGTTTTGTTAATGCAGCAAAAGTACCAGCCATGGGTCGAAGGAGGGAATGTTTCAAAAATTTGGAAGGTGTTATGTTCACACGTAGGTAGTTGAACCGGTGGGATTATTATGTGCGCCACCTAAGCAGCTCATGCATGTGTGGAAAGGGCAACTGCCTGAAAAAATTAAAACTTTTGTTTGGCTGTCACATCATGTGGCCATTTTGGTTCAATGGGAATTGAGACAGCCGGGTGTGGCGGTTGACAACATGTGTTCCCTTTGCATGGTGGGGCTAGAAATAGTCATGCATTTTGCTCGCAATTGCAGTTATACTCGGTGTGTTTGGCAGGAGGCTAATTTGCCAACTGAAACAAGGCTTGATTGGGACTCTCAGGCATCCACAATCCTTTGGGCTCTATGGCATGCACACAACTTTCTTATTTTCTGTGGGGTGTCATTGCCTTAGCTAGTGTAGGTTGTGGCAGTTGGTGTTTGGCTGTGAAGAGAAGCTCGGGTGGCAATGGGGGACACTCCCACCTTCGAATTGCCATGTGATGAGTATAAGGAAAATCCTGTGCTGTGGCAGCTTGTCACGAGGGTGGGGTGGGTGGGGGTTCTGCCACAGTTGTGCAAGGATTCAGCGCTAGAAGATGGGACATTCTTCAACAATTGGGTGGAGGATCACACAATTTTTTGGGGAGTTCATATTAAACTCACGTAGGAGGCAATTGTGTGGTACCTTCAGGTGTTGACCTTGGGAGAGGAGATCCCCTGCGGGGTAGAGGGTTGTAGGACGTGCAAGAGTTTTTTCTTGGGCCTATTCTAAAGACAGGTAGTGGATAGGTGCTAAAGTTGGCCCTCGAGGCAATGTGGTAGGATGTCATAGTCATTGTGCACTACTTCTTTGTGCATTTAGGAGGTGTGTGGAAGTTGGGGTGCACTTCACCCTCATGTGTTGCCTGTGTAGGGGTTGCATGGCCAATGTTCCCCAATACTTTCTTGCTGTGTTGTGCTGGCGACGTAGGGGGACCCATTTTGGACTCATTTTGGCACTTTGGAGGGTGGTGGGGGGTGAGACACATGGGCCACTAGGGGTGGCTCTGCTTCATTCGGTGTATAGGTGAAGGTTAAGGTGTGCTCCGCTAGCATTGGTGGACATCTCCTCGAAATTGGAGGAGCTAGTGAGGTAGGAGGGAGGAGGTAGCCTCGCCTTGGAGGAGGTGTTGGGGGGTCGCCGAGGGGGGTGGGGGTTGCTAAAGTGGGGTGTAGCGGGTGAGATGTCTCGCCTCCCAAAGTTGGAGGGGGATAGGTTCTTGGATACACACGAGGAGGCCAAGTTGGCTCTAGGGGGTGGAGGTTGTGTCTCGAGACTGGGGCATTTTGTGGCCGATGTGATGGCTTAGAGGCAAGCCCTAGAGTGGGAGCTTTGGGATGAAAAATGGTGGCATCAGGAGGAAGACTTCTACTTGGAGAGGGAGCAATGGGCACAACAGTAGGTAGAGGCCATCAAAGAGGTGGTGAAGGAGGAGCAGATCCGTTGGGATCTTGCAAAGGCGATAGCGCAGTAGGAGATAGAGGTGGAGCTTTGGGAGCACATTTGGGAGGAGCTAAAGGAAGATGCCATGTGAAGGGAGGAGGAGGGGGAGGTTGAGGCACACCGTTTGTAAGAAGAGTAAGAGGAGGCACATATCCAAAAAAAATTGGATTGGGTGCATGTTGAGGGGCCGTGGACTTGGCTACGCCAGGGTTGTTGCACTTACATTGTTCTGGATATTGGCAGGAACGTGCCTTGGTTGGCGTTGTGGTGACACATTCGCAGAGAGGGAAAGAAATTGCACCCTAATGGCGAGGGGGATGCTGCACTGAAGGCGGAAGCCTTCAAGAACTTTCAGCAGGTGGCAGCTTTTGTAGATACCAAATAGCACAAGGTTGTTCTCAACACCATCCATGGGTAGGAAAGGGCCATTTGCACCTATATGAGGCTACCATACTAGTTCTGAGTAGTAGGGGTGGCAGGGCCCCCTAGGGGCTGAAGTTTTGTTGTCCTCCCCTTTCTAGAGGGAGGTTTTTCGTTGGCTGTAATTATTAGTTTGGTTTGGTTGCCGGTGTTGCTGGTGGCAATGTGGTTGATGTGGGGGTTCGTGGCCTGCTTGGTGGCTGTTGTGGTGGTACTTTTTAAGGGAGATGGGGAGCTCCCTCCCCTCTTTTTTTTAGGGGAACTCGTTTGTAATATTTTGTAAATTTTTTGATTTAATATAATCCAAATTTCTTCAAAAAAATTTCTAGTATTATTCTAAAATAATGCTAGTCAATTAGAAATAAATAGTAATCTTGCTTATGTCACCTAAACAAAGGTCTTCATATTACTAAGAAGCATTAGGCTCATCTACAACGTGTTTAATACAATCCCGAACTCTTTCTCAAAAAAAAAATCTACAAATAAATATAAGCTTTAAAACAAATTAAAGTCTTAAGTATTTAATACAGTACTAAGGTCACATGTACAAATGTGGGGCACCACATAGAAATTGTAATCGGGCTCTAGTGAGAATGATAGCTGAGACCATTAAAATCTTACTTTATTAGTATATTCTCTTGCTTAAAAAAAAACATAAAATGAAAGTACTTGTAATTGGCTGATATTTCAACTTTTTCTAATAATGTTCTATTGCCATTTTGATCTTTAACAATGGTATAATATCATTAATGGTAGTTTTGTAATAGTATGCTAGTACGTGTTGTATGTTACAGATGTACATTATTAATCTAGTTTCATGTATCACAACAAAAACCTTACTTACATGAAATGCAGGAATACATTGATCATAGCTCAATTGTATACAAATTCTATGTCTTAGGTGAAGAAGTTTTCTATGCTGTAAGAAGATCCACTCCAAACGCTGCAGCCTTGTTAGGTTCTGCAAGAAGCGAAAGCTCCTCATCTATCTTATTTGACAGGTAGTGCAGTATATTCTCGTCATCAATATTACCTTTCTATTTGGAAGTACATTTTTTATCTTTTCTGGTATTTTATTAAATCCCTTACCCAAGTATAATGTTTTCTTGAAGCTTAAAATCACTTCCTGTTGACTCATCTGGTATTCTTGAAGAAACATTGGAGACATCAAAGCTTGACCTCCATGTTGTGACTGCAACTGCAATGGCTATGAGTAGAAAATTGCATCTTACTATCTTTGGATTTGATGTTGTCGTAAGTATTGTGTTATGACTTTTGCAATAATTTGAGATAAAATTTCTTTATACAGGTAGATTATTAGCTTTGTTGACTCTAATAGATAATGATAATTTTCTATTTCTCTAGAATTAGGAGGTAAAATGGGCAAGTGAAGAACTGGGGGTTTGACTGTTAATTTACATAAGAAACAGTCATGTGTCTTGAATAAATATGTAAAAATCCGCAAATTGTATAGGACACGGTATGACAGTCCCCAAATTGAAACCTTTTCTTAAATAGATTATATACAGTTCAAATACCTGAATTTGCAAAATGATTTTATACACACAGAGAAATGTACAAGGTGCATGCCAAAAGGGAAGGCCTAGCCTTCACTGGGGGAACTGAAAGAAAAGAGAGACGGGAGACAATACTCCCCAACCTGGCAGTTCACAAAAAAATATATTTGACAGAAGTTGCAGAAAAAGATAAATAATGAAGTACAGCTAGCATAACAGTCTGGACCCACCTCATAGCCAAGGTACCCCAAAAAACCCACAAAACTAACCGACATCCCTTTCAAAGATTTAACAAAGCGTGATATCATGCAGAAAAAGAAAATGCAAACATTCACAGTGATGCCGCTGGACTTGGTGAAACCCATTCAGCAAATCCCAGTCCTTGTTGGACTTGAACAGATCAACCACCTGGCAAAAGCTTTGCAAATGTTCAACCGCTTCCATTTTTTCCACCTCACTTGTGTGGGCAAATTTATCTGGGTGCCCCAAGTGGGAAACTCATTTAAAAAAAAAAGGACCTGAGGGTGTCCCATGACGTATAATAGTTGATGCCGAGCATTACGTATGGGCTATCAACCATTTGTTCCTGAATCATTCGTTGACAATCTCTTCATGTAGTGATCCTACGTCTCCTTGCATTTGTGTTGTTTGAGGTCATCTCTGGCATTCTTCATCCTCTTGACGTCTAGTCTCTTCTAGTTCAAGTCTTACCTTTGCATTGATTTGTTCATGTAGCTTGTTGTCCAAGCTATGTTAGAGCATTTGTAATTTCTAGCAATTCTCCCACTTGAGCTTCATCTCTAGATCTTCCATGGCCTTAGCCAAGTTGGCCTTGGCCGGTTGCTTCAACATTGTCTTGGCCTCAACGACTGATTACCGAACCTCCTTTGCTAGGCATTCCTCCACCTGTGCCTACCAATCCTCCTTCCAATCCCATCTACTTGCTTGCAACCATTGTTGGACCTCCAGTTCAACCATCTCAGCCCAAGTTATCTCCTATTGTCACGCTACAATTTCAACCTCAAAAGTACCATCAGTGTTGTTTGTTTGTATGGCCTTTTTGTTCCCAATACCCATCATGAAACTTTTGGAGTCCTATGACCTGTTGTAGCCAGGAACCCTTGGATTTCGTATCCTCCTACTGTAAACCAAGTGATAGTCAGTAACCCTCAATAGAGGGACCAAGGGTGCCTGGGCGCTACTATACGCTGCACATCAAAGAGCCAAGATGAGACCTGAATGCCTTACGACTTGTATTTTTCAAGCACTACCTTGAAGAACCTTGGCAAGTTCACTGGCCTGCGCAGCAAAATGCACCACATAAAGCTAAAGTAGGTCCCTTGCAACTTGGATGTGCTTCTACACTAAATGCAAAAATCTTTCAACTAGATTTGCCACTTTTTGCCAGTGACAACCTAGCCCTTGAGACCTGCTTGCTAATAGTCTTGGGTACAACTCAAGGGAAGAACAATGTCTCCTCTTGCAGACTTTAGACATTAGGCAAGAGGAGGTTCCCCTCAACTAGGACCTCCATGGAATCTATAATGGCCTCCTATGAAAGGCAGATCCTTATCTCCTGAAAGGGCATGAAGTTTCCTTGCCATTTGGAAAAGTATTGGAAGGTGTTGAGATTGCCCTTCTTGTGTAGCCTAGGGAGCAAAGAGGCCCAATCACAGAGGCCCTTAAATTGTAAAATTCCTTAGATGTGTAAACATTTCTATTTCCCCTTTTAACATTTTGTTAAGCTCTTCACTCACTTGTTGATGTACATTCTTTTTGTTAATCTGAATACAAACCTGTTTTTAAAGAAAAAAAACACTTGGAACCCAACATAGAATAATGCTAATATATTTTTTTTTTTTTGAGAAAAGGTCAAGTTGTATTTTTTTTTTTTTGAGAAAGTAGTTGGGATTATATTACTGAGAAAAACAAACTATAGTACAAGAGATTACAAATGGTGGGCCATCAGAAATGGCCCCCCATGGAGGGGAAGAATCCCCTAAATCAAACAAA
>MNCI01004648.1:134800-195926 GCA_015680685.1 Gnetum montanum
CAGTGTGCCTCCATTTGCTTCAGGATGCACACAATTCGAGAGCAATTGATCTCCCTTCGAACTTGCCTCTTAGCCAGCATAAGGTTGAAGGCGTCTAGGATATTGGGTCCCACAATATCTAGGAAGGTTCGAAAGAACTCGAGACTCTAGCCGTCCAAGCGAGGTGCCTTCCCTCCTGGCATGTTGTTGATGGTGGTGACGAGTTCTTGCCAAGAGAACGGGGTTAGCAACCGCGTGTTGTCTTCCTTGTTCAGCACCTACGCAATTGGGACCGAAATGGGGTTGGTGGACCGTCAAGAAATCCTGGAACTCTTGTGCACCCGAGGGGGGGAGGGGGAGGCCCCCTGGATTTTTCCCACTAATGTAAGCACTGGTTGAAGTCCCCAACAATTAGCCAGGCCCGGCGATCTGGCACCAGCATCGCCATGCGTTCCATTTCTTGTAGCCTCTGTTCCCAATTCTGCGCCCCATAGAAGTTGGTCAGCCACATCCCCTAGGAGGGGACGTGGATGGTCATGGTCCATTGTGAGGTGTCCACTAGCGTCATGTCATTGTGAGCCAGTATAGCAAGACCTTCGGCCCGACCCATGCAGGGGTGCATGTGGGTTTTCCAGCCACCCCAAGAGAGAAGGTGAGATTCCCTTGCCTATAACCTGGTTTCTTGGAGGCAGACAATGTCACATTCTTCATCCCAGACGATTCTACGCAGGGTATTTTTTTTATAGGGTGTACCCTGTCCCCTACAATTCCAACTGAGAATCTTCATGTATGCCTAAAATAGCAGTGCTAGTAGACCTCCCGGAGGGTCTGCTGTAGCCCCAAATCTATACTTTGTTGGGCCTGTCTGGCCCTAGACCGGTTCTCACTCGGGCGGCTGGGGCGGTTCTCCCCCTCTCGCACCACTGGGCAACAGCCTGAGTCCTCGGGTGTGGGTTCCTGCTTCGGTGGCCGACGGGACTTGGTGCTCCCCCGAATCACGTTCACCCATTCGCCCAGGGGGGAGCTCTATCCCTGGTGTCGTGGGGTTGGCTGATGTTGGTGGTGGTGAGGTTCAAGGAGGGGGGGGTCAGTGAAAGTTGTCGTGGGGATAGGTTTGGAAGGGCAAGGGGGGTTGTGGGGTCTCTTTGGGGGGGGGGGGGGTGCAGCTGGTCTGGCAAGGGGTGCAGACAGCCTTTACGGCCCATCGTGACCTAGCCTCCATCCTCAAACATCTGTTTGGCTTGGTCCTGCGGCCGCATTGGCTGTGTCCTTCAGAATTGGCAATCCTCCTCTTGGTGACCAGGTTTCCCACAGCTAGCACATCTGGCTCCCTTGCCCTCGTGAGCCTTCGTTCTGTGTTCAAGGCCTGGTTCAACCTCCAGGTTCTCAAACTCGACCTGGAGGTGTTCCTCCCCGCTTGGGAGCTCCAGAACAATCTCCCGGATGAGGTCCTCATCCGCCAACCCTCGCCACACGCAGAAATGGACGAAGCCCATCCACGCTATGGATTGGGTGACGCTATCAAAGGTAATGAACTCGCCAAAGAAACCCACCACCTTCTCTAGGAATTCTAGGTTCCATAGCTCCCATGGGATCCCAGAAATCCACATCCACATCGGGGCCTAAGTGAACAAGTCTGTCTCACGGTGCACCCTTGGGCACCACAAAGTTAGAGCAAGCCCTCGAGCCCCGTAAAGCCACGGTCCCCCAACATCACCAAGTCCCTAGCCTGATGTGATGGAAAGATGAACAGAAGCATGGTCTCGGATAGACTTTGGACCTCCACTTGGCCAACCTTCTAGTGCTCTTGCACCCACTTGCAGATTAACTCCATCCAAGGGCGAGCACTCCTGGAAACGAAGCGGCCAATGAGGCTCCGTTGCATGGTGCAGATCCCTTCCGTTGGGGGCTTGCTAACCCGAAGGCGCAGGGTGTGGTTGGCCCGGGAGTGTGCTTCAATACCCCCATCCGGTGCTTGCACCCCTTACCCCCCGTGGGCCTGCGTGGCCTAGACCGAGTGCTCCCCATTGCCTCTGCCCTCCTGTGCGTTCGTCGGGCTCTCCTCTCCTGTGCCCGTCGGCTGCTGTTGTGCTCCAGTGCTTGCCCACTATGTTTGCTGTTGCTGCGCTCTGGTGCCCATCTGCCGTTCCTCCTGCTGTTGCTACTTCTGCTGCAATTCCATCTGCCGTTCCATTTGCCATTCCCACGATATATGATATTTTTTCGATGCCAATTTTGTCTTATGAAGACATAATATCTAAAAGTTTTAGGTCAAATGTTATGAGTCGTGACTTCTTGAGAAGTCTTAAATTCTTATTTGTGAGATGTTTCTGGGTAATGTGTGCAAAGAAGTACGAAATGTTAGAAAAGAGAAGAAACAATCCTTATGATCAAAAGGTTGAGAAGATATGTTTAAAGAAATAACAAATATAGATATGTTATCGGAAACTCTACATCTTTTAAAATGGATGCTCACAAGGGTCATCATCTAGAGGATTAATACTTGTCCTGCCAAGTGGGTTCTTGGGAGGATCATAGATGAGCAAACCCCTAATCTCTTTTCAAGTGGTTATGCCTAGGCTTGAACCCAAGCCTTATGACCTAAAAATGAATGCCATAGTATTGTTCCAAATGATGGCCTCTACACAGTTTGATTAGTTGAGAAATAATGCATGTTTACATGCTTTTTTGTATAACATTATTTCTAATCTATCAATCTATTGAACTCCTGTTGGTTGTTAGCATTGGAAAAACTTACAAATGGCTTGATTGAAGCAACCTAAACCTTACATCACTTTTCCTACTACCAAGGGAATGTTTTTTGAGCGGGGTATGTACATCCTATGAAATTCAAAAATGATGTAAGAGAAGTATGTTGAGGTTTTTCAAAATATTGAAAGCACTATGAACAAAGGAAAAGTGATAGGTGAAAGATCACACTGAAATTGATCCATACAAACTGCATCACTAAGTTCAGTGGTTTTAGTAGGTGGGTTCCACTTTGCAATTACTAAAAAACCTGCTTTGTGATTGCCAAAAAACCTTAACCCTAAAACTGAGAAAATCTTTCCCTAAAACAGCCTATAAAGAGGTGTTTCCTGTTTCCCTATATGATGGACTAAATGAGTCATTTGAATGCATTTCTTTCAAAGTTGTTTTGGTTACATTCTACCTAGGCAAAATAGCTTTTTCATTTCTTTCATGCTAGCTCTACGCATTTGCATCTTGAAGGTTAGCATTATATTAGAGGGTGTTAGTCATAATTGAATTGAAGACATACACATAAAGAGATGCATTAGAGTTACCAGAAGTAACAACACACTACAACAGTTCATGAAGGCACATAACAAAACACAAAAGTAGACATTCAACAACAATGATTAAAGCTTGTTTTGTAAGAAAAATGTCCAACACATCGATAGTTGCTTTTGGATGCCTACATATGTTGTCATAATATGAAGGGCACAACTGAAGTAGTTTAGGCCTCACATTGCCTTTCTTACCACAAAGGAGAAGTTTTTCAGCAAGGCTCACAATCTTCAAAAACTCAAAAGGGTGGACTCCAATGGATTTAAGGTGTCAAAGGTAGCAAAAGTAGCATGAATAGAAGTCTAGGTGGTTGGAGAGAATTATGTTAGTATTGCCTCCTCACTTGCACACAAAAGTGTATCTGAGAGTACATTGCTCTCTCCTTTTTGATTTTGGCCAAGTGGCAAAATTAGATACAACATCATTCAATTTGTAAAACGTGGGAATTATCCTACAAGGAGATTTAAATTAGGAAACATGGCACAATCAGCTCATCCTAGTAACCAAAGTAGATTAGATGTTTAGAGGGTGCCTTAAGAAAACAAACACAATGCATTGACATTGGTCATAAATGAATCCAACAAAAAGGTGGTGGACAAGTGGGAAGTTTTGAATGAGATTCTATCTTTTTCTATTGTTCTTTTAATAGACGAACATCATAGGATGGTGCAATACTACATGGAACATCATGGATACATTCAAGATGGCTTTCAATAAGAAGTCTAAAGAAAAGCAGAGCTTTAACAAGAAGTAGAGCATGCTTGCAAGAGATGTGACAAAAATGTACTATACAATGGATTGCAAAACTCCATGCAAGTAGATCAAAAAGAAAGATCAAGCATATTAGGTGGAGGGTAAGTAGAAGTCAAACTTTAATGATAGTGACCATGACTCTGCAACACTTGTGTGAGTTGTTGATAAAGAATAGCCAAGACATTCTAGATTTGATAATTAGAATCAAGCCAAATTAGTTAATGATCAAGATGTTGTTGGTTGTGCAAATTCTAGGACAACATGTGCAGCTAATTATTATTAGATCATGAATATGGAAACAACTCGGTGACTTCCAAAAAATACTTGTTCTACAAATTAAACAAAAAGTATCATAGATCATTTATACAAACTTACAACTAGTTAATAGAGTAGGAACTTCAATGAAGAGCGGAAGATGGGTGAACAGGAAGGGTGAACAGGAAGCAACTAGTGGAAGATGGATCAATTGATCCACAGTCCTCCAATGAAGAGCGGTGGAGCGGAGAATTAGGCGAGCGCAGGAGCGGAGAATCAGGTGAGTGGAGGGGTGAACACAGGTAAACCAGCCAACACTAGAGCCGGACCCGCAAACCCGGGGCTCATTGTGGGACACACGGGTGGTAGTGAACAAAAGGAAAGCAGGAAGGACCTAGTCAAGGCCAAGCAGGACCACGAGGGGGATGCCTATCGAGCACCAAATGGGGAGAAGGAGCTTGCATTCGGGGACTCAGGATGTAGTCTGGTTGTGCGGGAAGGGTGGGGGGGGGGGGAGCTGCCCCTGACACCCATGCGAGAGTCTCTTCAAGGCTAAAGAAGCTCAACGGAATATTGATTTGGGATTATAGAAGATCCTCTGGGAGGTCTACCAACGCCGCTCAGCCGGGCATACATGAAAATCCTCAACTGGAATTGTAGGTGGTAGGGTACACCCTACAAAGGAAATAGCTTGAGAAGAATTGTTTGTGATGAAGAGTGCGATATCGTATGCCTCCAAGAGACCAAGCTGCAAGCAACAGAATCACACCATCTCTTTTGGGATGGCTGGAAAGTCCACGTGCACCCTTGCGTGGGTCGGGTAGGGGGTCTTGCTATCCTAGCCCGCTACGACATGACACTGGTTGACTCCTCACAATGGACCATGATAGTCCATATCCCCTCCCGGGGGATTTGGTTGACCAACTTCTATGGGATGCAAGTATGGGAGCAGAGGTTGCAGGAGATGGAGCACGTGGCAATGCTAGTGGTCCACTCGCTGGTGGATTTGCCCATTGCGAACTGCCAATTCACCTGGAGCAATAGGCGGAAAGGCCTTGATTGCATCCTTTCTAGAATTGATCGGATTTGCATCAGTTTTGACCTCCTCCTCCTCCGGTTGGCTGCGCAAGTTACATGACATGAATGGGTGGCATTGGATCATCGATCCTTGGTTTGTTTGCTTGGACTTGAAAGGTACCAGACCCCACGACTGTTTTGTTTTGAGGCAACTTGGTTGTCCAAGCCGTGGTTGAGGCCGTTAGTTGAGGACATTTGGGCAAACTACCGGCTGGGCTAGGGAGACCCCAGGAACTTCCTCAAAGATGGCTTGCTTCATTTGAAATGGGCTATCTGGGCCCTACCAGTGGAGGACAAATTCTCGTTTAGGATGGGTTGCACGATGCTTCGGGATAAGCTAACTCAGATCTAGACCAAACAGGAGGCTGGGGAGGACCTACATGATGAAGAGCAAAACATTCTGCGACAACTTTAGGGCCTTGACTTAAGGGAGGAGACATACTGGAAACAAAGATCACCGGTTAGATGGCTCTGGGAGGGGGATAGGCAAACAAACTTTTTCTTCGCCATTGCCAAGACACGGGGATGGAGCCAACCACATTGTTTGCACACCCTAGAGGGGGGAATAATTGATGAGCCACAGAGCATCGCTAGGGAGCTGACACAATATTGGGAGAAGATTTGGACCAAGCGACCCACCAAGCCCATATGGGTCCAAATTACGTAGGTGCTAAACGAAGAGGATAACGCTTGATTGTTGGCTCCATTCTCATGGCAGGAACTCGTAGCAACCATCAGCGACGTGCCAAAAGGGAAGGCACTTGGGCCAGATGGTTGGAGCCTTGAATTTTTTAGGACCTTCTTGGATATTGTGGGACCCAACATTTTGGATGCATGCAACCTTATGTTGGCCAAGAGGCAGGTTTGAAGGGAGCTCAATTGTTCTCAAATAGTGTGCATCCCCAAGCAAGCGGAGGTGCACCGCCCAGAACACTTTCACCCTATTGGGGTCTACAACGTTTTGATTCCGGTATTCTCCAAGATGATTGTTTGGAGGCTAGCGCCACTAATGCCCAAGCTAGTGGGAGTAAACCAAACAGGTTTTGTACAAGGTTGGACCCTGCAGGACCAAGTACTTCTCATGCAAGAGGTGTTTCATTCTCTTCGAATAACGAGTTTCCTAGAGCTCTGTTTCAAGCTTGACATCACCAAGGCATACGATACACTCAGCTGGGAAGCCCTGGCCACCATCATGCAATGGAAGGGTTTTGACCTGGGTTTTATCTAGCTTTGCATCCACATGCAATCGTCCACAGGTTTCTCCTTTGACGTGGGGGAGGGGGGGTCGATTGTGGGGTCTCTCCTCCCCTGGGAAGGNTGGCTCATTTTATCAATGTGGACACAAATTAAGAATCGAGTCATACAAATCCTGAACATTCTGCCCGGGACAGTCAGAGATACCTCCCTGGTATCCCACTTTTCTAGTGGGGGCAAAGCATGTCTTGGGAAATGTTGTTGGAAAAGGTTGAAAGATGGATGGGACACTGGGCCAATCGTTTCTTGACTATGAAGGGGCAATTGGTGGTGGCATCAAGGATACTCACTGCAATAACCTAGTTTGTGGCTACAGTCGCCACCATTATCAACAAACTCAACATGCGAATCTGACGGTTTGTCTGGTTGAGGGGTAGAGAGGCGGGGTGCAAAATCCACCTTGTGAGTTGGGACCGGGTTGTGTGCCCCTGTAATGTGGGGGGACTGGGCATTTCCAAGTTTGAGGATGAGCTGACGATGGGACAACGGTGCTTGTTACTGTGGTTCACAAGCTAGCTTGGGGAGTCGGCCCAGTGGATTCAAGTAGTGAATGCAAAATATAGACGATGGGAGGCGGGGGCGCAAGACTCGAAGCCTTGGCAGACGCTCTGCAGCCACACACGTGAAATGTAGGCACAAGGGTGGTTGGTTCTTGAGCCATGTCGCTTGATGGTGGCCATGTACCTACCGGTACCAGGTTGGCGACAGATTTGGAAGGGGTGGCTGCCCGAGAAAATTAAAGTGTTCCTGTGGTTGATTTGGAATGACGCGCTACCTGTTCAGGTGCTCCTACACAGACGAGGCCTCATTTTAGATGACACGTATCCTCAGACCGTGCAACACTTCATTTCCGAATGCGCCTACATGCACTCCACATGGCATTCTGCAGGTGCGGCCCCCCCGATGCGCCTCATAGGTGACTCTTGGGCCACACTACTTTTATGGGTAGCATGGAAGACGAGAAATCGCACAATCTTCGAACACAGACTACCCCCCAACTGGTGGTTTCCTAGACTGAAAACACGTGGAAAGAGATTGAGGCAGCAATGGGAGTCATGCTGATGTACGAGCTTGACTGCACCGCGTTCCAAGCAGATGAGGAGTTGTGGCAGATGGTGGAACACTGCGGTTGGAATGGTGCCCTGCAACGGCTAGTCAGTGACCCGGACCTTTCAGATGATGCCTTTTTCACTAATTGGCACAACAACTGAACCTACTTTTGGGGTATAGAGGTCATCATCGCTGAGTCTTCAATTGCCAGATGTCTGGGGGCCCAGGTCGATGGCGAAGTCATTCAGCCATCCGCATGTGGGCTACAGGACGTAGAAGTTTTCTTCAATGGGTTGGTGCCACGCACGTAGAGCAAACAAGTTCCAAGATCCTCCCTACCTCGGATCTGGGCCCGAGCGGCAGATCTTGTGGACAAGTTTTTTGTCCAGTTTGGCAATGGGTCTAATCTCCAAGGCATCCACTTTGCCTTCCTCAAATGCCTTAAATTGGGACTTAGGGTTAACCTACCTTGGTTTTTTTTGGCAGCCCTGCAACAGCAGAGGCAAGGCCGCCACTCCAGGCTTATCTTGGCCTTGTGGCAGGGGGCAGCTGGGGGGCAAAACCCGTTAGGGCCACAAAGTGCCCCCCCGTTGGGAGGCCCCCCATCTGACCCATCGTTTGCGGCCAGCCAGGAGAGTCTGTGAACCTAGCCAGCAGTTACATATACAAGGAGAAGATGCAACCATTGAGGGTGGAGGCCCCCAAACCCCATGGCAGCACTGGAGGCGTCACCACTTGAAACCTCGGGGCACAACGAAAGCAGGGACGAGGCATTATAGCAAGTGGCACAGGAGGCCACAGCCGCGGCATGTGATGCTGAGCATCGAGAGTGGGAAGCAAAGTGGGAGGAAGCCCTCATGCAAGCACAGGCCGAGATGGAAACCCATTTCCGTAAAAGGGAATAGGAGAGAATTAGGCAACAAACCCTTCTAGCAGATGCAGCCTGGGCTCGTCTGGTAGACGAGATTCGGGCCCAAGTGAGAGACGAGTTGCTGTAGGAGGAAACCACCCAAAGAGAGCACGAGGCAGTTGAAAGAGCTTAGCACGAGTGAGAATAGGAGGAGGCATAGAGACAATGCTAGCTAGACCGGGCACATGAATAGAGTGTGTGCCAATGGCTTAGGGCCGGATGATGTCCATACCTCATCCTGGGCATCAATTGTGATTGCACATTGGGGGAGCTCAGGTGCCACATCCATTGGACCTCGACGTGTTTCCATCCAGATGGGGGGATGTCAACAGAGGATCGAAACCGACATGAATCAACCATGCAAGGAATCCAACAAGCCGCTAATTTCGTGGACACAGAGCTCCATCGTAACACGCTGGACATTCTCCATGCTATGGAACAACCACACTGTGCCTATCATAGGCTGCCGACGAGCCCATAGTGGGTCTGCAGTTTTCTACTNGTATCTTGTACTCTATTTTCCATAATTTAATCTTGAACATTTCCTCAAAAAAAAAAAAGAGTAGGAACTTTACTATCAAACTTTTCAATGGAGCATAGGAATTACAACTAAGGAATGTCCTATACATCATTGGTTTAAACCAAAATCTACTATCATTAAGTACACTAGTCAAAGGAAAAAAAAGGTTTTGACATGAGCTTGACAACTACGAATGAAAGGGTAGATATGATAAAGTACAACATCAAGTGCCTCAGAGACAACATCAAGTACCTCATAGGGTAACTTTAAGGCAAGCTCATATACTTAAATGGTATAGCATTGATAGATGAGGAAGGACAAGCTATTTTATGGCAGTTTCTAGATGCCACATACCACTACATGGTAGTCGAGACACAGAATCCAACAAAGTACTCTCAAGAAACACTTTGACATGCTAGATTTGGACATGTGCTTTGAAAAGGATTTTCAAAGGATGTTCTTTAGAATTTGCAAGTGGAGACTCTACAATGTGAGACTTGCATTATGGGCCAAGTGACAAGGCAAAAATTCAATAGGAGCTATAGACAATTTACAAAAAAGCTAGATTTGGTACACTCTAATTTGAGCAAACTTTGCTTACCTCACTAGTATCAATGGGTAGGAGTATGGAGATGGAAAACTTGAGCTTGGGGACAAAGGGTGAGATTGATGATGGTTCCAATGTGGATGGAGCGATGGTGGGGTTAGTGGTTTCTTTTGGTAACTAGGATTTTGGGCTCGGCATAGCTTAGGGGCTGGGTGAAGGTGAGGTAGTTGGTAACTCAAGAGGAGGAGGTTTCTTGGATATTGGGAACCAATGAATGGAGGCAACTTGGCATCCAGGTGATGGGGGTATCAATGCATGTTCTTGTCGAGAGGGGACCATACAACTATAGGTTTGCCGTCCACTAGAAGATGGGTTGAGAACGTTGAAGATTAGCCTGGTTGGTAAATTTGCTTTTGTGGGGACCCAACCCAAGCTAGAGCTTATTAAGAAATGGGCATTGACAAATTGGGGCATTTGAGACGTCAAGATTTGTAGCTTGGCCAACGATTTGTTATTATTCAATTTTCAATCTGCCAAGGATAGGAACAAAGTCTTCATGGAGGGCCCATGGTTCTTTTGGGGCCAAGGACTTGGCCCTCATGCATTGGCACCTAGAGGCACATAGGGACTCTAATCTATTTTCCCAAGCGCCTATTTGGATTTGGGTTTCAGGGGTTCCATGGAAACTTTGGACCATGGAATTCCTCAAGATCATCATATGTTTCTTCAAGAAATTCATTAGCTTCAATAAATTTATTGAGTTTAAGGTACACATAGGGTTTGCTTGGTTCTATATGTGGAGGTCACTATCTCTAGGGACCTTGTGAAGGAGGTTATTCTGGACCTTCCTTTTGGGGAGGACATAGTGTAGGTTGAATATGAAAATGTTCCAGTTGATTGGTCGTTCACTGCACTACCGTCAGCTAGTACCCATTGTGCTGTCTATAGAAAAAGTAACTCCTTGACCAAGGAATGTAGGGTCAAATTCAAGGCTACCACTCCCAAGCCACAAATGGACGAAGGGTGGACTGTGGTTGGGAGGTGGGGTAGGGCCTTATCTTGCCCCTTAGAGGCACCACCTGCTCCTAGTGAGATGCCCAAGATGGTTGCTACCCATAGTTTCCCCATCTGCCCAGCCAAGGGAACTCCTAGTTCAAATGACCACACTCCAGAGGTGACAAGGGAGGAGCTTCCCCTTCTGGGAGATTGGATTTCATCAGTGCAGGGATCCACGCTACCAAACATGATGAACATCTAGAAAGATGTTGTAACATAGGTGGGCAATTTCCTTGTGACCACTGAAATGGGTTGGGCTAGGCTAGGTAGCTGCTGAGTCCAGTGACTTACACCAAAAAGACACAGCTAGAGATTGACCTGGGATCATAGACAACCCTGAAGGGGGTGTACAAGAAAAGGTCTATGGGTAGACCATGAAAATCTTGTCATGAAACTGTGAGGGCCAAGGTACACCCTATTGACGAAGTACTCTGAAAGATATTGTGCATAGGGAAGACTGTAATATAGTTTTCTTGCATGAAACTAAACTGCAGCACATGGAATTCCCCTATAGTGGCCGAGATGGCAGACTTATTTTGTCACTTGTCAGGGCAGGGCAGGCGGCTTGGCCACCCTCTCCAGGGTGTTATTTGCCTTGGTGGACTCTTCCACTTGGAGCATGACTACTTTCTTGGTTTCCTTTGGGGTGTGGCTCACAAACTTCTATGGGCCACAAAATTGGGAAGCTCAGTTGCAAGAATTCAAACATGTTGCACTACTAACCCCTATTCGATGGCAAGGGATCCTTCTTGGGGACTTCAACCAACATCTCCATGTGTGGGAAAAATCTGGTGATGACACCAATGATCCCCTAGGTTGTCAACATTTTCTGCAATTCCTTAGCGATCAGGGCTTGGTTGATGTGGCACTCAAAGGTTGCCGCTTCACCTAGAACACCAAAAGACAGTGGAAGGAGCAGATCAAGACTAGAATCAATAGGGTTCAGGTCAGGACAAATATCTTCATGAACTTTGATGTTCAAGCCTTTGGCCAGGAACACTAGGCCTCTTATCATTGGTCATTGGTGTGTCAGGTGGACATGCCCTCACCTTGTGGGTGTACCCCTTTCCAATTTGAGCGGTCTTGGTTATCCAAACCTTGGTTGTGACTGCTAGTGGTTGCCATATGGGCTAACTATTTGGCCCAAGTTAATCCTCAAGATTTCCTAAAATAGGGACTTTGTTGGCTTAAATAGTAGATTCATGCCAAGAAAACTACTAAGAAATATTTCTTTTGGACAAGCAAGTCAACATTGAGATAGCAGTTGTCTAAGATTCAAGCCAAACAAGAGCAAAAGGACCTGCTGGAGGAAGAGGAACAAACCATGCTACAAGAGCTTTAGGAGGTATCTGTTGAGGAGGAATAGTACTAGCAACAAAGGTCAAGGGTATAGTGGGTGAAGGAAAGGGACAAGAATACCAAATTCTTTTTCATGATGGCAAAAGCCAATCATGACTCCAAAAGAATTCACCATTTGGTCCATAGGAGGGAAAACATTATCCAGACTTCTAAAATTGCTCAAGCAATGTAAGAGTACTAGGTTGACATCTGTTGTCATAGGGAAACCCTTCCTATTTTCACCCACATCTGGCTGGTGGTGGGTGCTAAAGAGAATAAAAAGTTACTTGCCCCTTTTACCCTAGTTGAACTAGCGTGGGCCATGGCTTCTTTGAAAAATGCTAGAGCCCCAAGCCCTAATGGATGGCCCATCAAATTGTTTAAGGAGTACATTGATATCTTGGGTAGGAATCTTCTAGATGCATTCAATTTGATGCTTCAATGGTAGTAGATGAGATAGGAGATCAACTGCTTCAGAATTGTGCTCGTTTTCAAGGTTGCAAATCCTACGGAACCTTCCCAATTTAGGCCTATCGGGGTTTGTAATACACTACTTTGTCTATTCACTAAGATGTTAGTTCAGAGATTGGCACCGTTGATGCCAACCCTAGTGGGGGTGTAGCAAATGGGATTTATCAAAGGAAGATTTATCTAGGACTAGGTAATCCCCCTTCAAGAAATTCTACACTCCCTACAGGAGCCTAAGTACCTAGGTATGTGCCTCAAACTTGACATAACAAAAGCATATGATACTATTAGCTAGACTATTCTCAGGCATATTATGGGCAAAAAGGAATTGCTCTAGAACTTTGTTAACTTATGCATTCACCTCCAAGAATTAGGTGCCTATTTCTTTGATATTAGGGGGGAGCTTTGGGGGGTTTTCCTCCCTTGGCTGTGGATTAAGGCAAGGGGATCTATTTTCATCCTACTTCTTCATCTTGGCTATGGACATGATGCACACCTACTATAAGATGGAAGGGGTTAGTGGGCTGCAGATTGTTGAGGTGGAGTGCCTGTTGAAACATTATACAGATGATACAATCCTCTTCTCTCGTGTTGCAATTCCCTAGGCTCATGTAGTGAACAAAGCCCTCTATAGGATGGCTTCGAAGCTTGGGCTGGAAATAAATCAAAGTAAATCAGCCCTACACATTTTCAATGTTGATGGGTAGGTGAATGGGTTGGTTGGCCACATGTTGGGCATCCTCCCAAGGAGACTAGTATGCCTGGCATTGGAAGATCTCCTAGTCCAACCTGATCCAAAAGATCCATCAATGGATTGGGCAGTGGACTACTCGTTTCCTCACCAAGAAGGGGCAACTTGTTCTGGCAACCTCAGTCCTCTTCGCTATTGCTAGGTTTACTGCCTCTATTGCCTCCCCCTTGTTGGGCATCATCCAGTGGGTGGATCAATTAGTTTGAGACTTCATCTAGTCTGGGGATAAAGGTGGCAAACACATGCACCTTGTGTGTTGGGACATGGTGGCCAAGCTTAAGGTAGTTGAGGGCCTTGGGATCCTAAAGTTCCAAGATGCCATCACCATGGGGTACCAACTGCTTACCAACCATCTCACACAAGCTAACGGAAACTTTGCACAATGGACTCTCATCATGAGAACGAAATACTAGCAATGGACTCTCATCATGAGAACAAAATACTAGCAATGGACTGTGGGAACTCGGAACTCCCACATTTGGTGGGCTTTATGTAGGCATGTGCTTATTATGTCCCAAGGGAGTTGTTGGGTGCTTGCCTTCAAGACATCATCCAACAAAAATATTCCATAGATGAAGGTTGGAAGAGTGTTTGGGTGTGCAAATCACCCTTACTGAAGTGGCCATCTCCCAATACCTTGGCATTCCTTCGGTGGGAGAATTGATTCTCCCGATGAGGAGGGGACTCCAAGATGTTGCAGAGTTTTTCCATGGACATGTTCCTAAATAGGGAGTGGGCAGGTCCCCAAATCCGCACTGTCGCCACTATGGCAGGATGCCACAAAATTGATTGACCTATTTTTCATCCAATCTAGCAACATTTGGAAATTGCAAGAAGCACACTTTACTCTCTTTAAATGCATGTGACATTGCCACATCATGAATCTTCCAAAGTTCTTCCTTGCTTCATTGCAATGCTAGTGGTGCAGCTGGCATTCAAACCTCATCTTGGCCATTTGGAGGGTGGCAAGGTCGTTGGCCCTACGGTTGAACTAGCCCACCCTATTTACTGCAGTTTATGAATGTCATTGGTCTCCCCTTGAGAGTTTGATTGGCTTTCCTATGCATGACTCTATAGAGTTAGTGTTTGCTAAGGATTAGGGAGGACAGGTGTGGAGGAAGGTCCTCATGTTGTGGATCTCTGGTGATAGACTCTCGAAGAACAATTCGAACTAGATCTTGTTAAGTCCATGGAGGCCATTGTTGCGGCCGCCTAAGTTGAGGAGCGGGCTCTATGGGAGGCCAAATGGTAGGGGTGGGAACATGCAAAGCTGCAACATAGGGAAACAGTTAAAGAGGAACAAAGGCATCATGATCTACAGGAGGCTACCATCAAAAATGAGGTTGAAGAGGAGTTACGCAGGCAAATCAAGTATGAGCTTCAACAAGAAGAACAAGAGAGGTTGGCATGCAAGGCTGCAGAAGCTAAGCAAAGAGAGAAAGATTGCATGGAGGAAGAGCGGTTGCAATAGCAGTAGGACTTGGCTCATGAGCCCAACGTGCACCGGTGGTTTTAGGACCACAAGTGTCCCTAAGTTGTCATGAAAATCAATTTCAACATGTTCTAGATTGCTATGCGTGGGTATATCAAAAGAACTTTTGCTTAACTCTACCTAGATGGATCAAGCAATGAAACAAAGCACTACCAAAGGGAAGAGGAGTACAAGGATGTCCATAAATGTAACAGCTTGTTATATGTCCTTGCACTTGGTTGCATAGGTTGTTGTAGGTCTTGTTGATGAGGCCTTTTTCCTTCTTTCTCTAGGGGTTGGGTGTGTTGCATGTTAGGGTTGGGCCTTGCTTGTTTGGGCCCTTCTGACACTTTTTGTTTTTTCCTTTGTTTTGGTGGTGCTTCCTGATGTTTTTGGGGTTGTTTGATCTGTGACTTCACTCTCTAGGCTTGGACTATGTTTTCCTGTATTTGGAGGATTGGTTTGTGGTTGGGGGGCGTTGGGCTATCCTCCTCAACACAAGGGGGGTGCTTCTCCCCCTTCTTTTTGTACATATGATTTTACACTAATGTAACTTTCCCGAACTCTTCTAAAAAAAAATGTGTGTGCAAACTAATGTTGATAGGGATGTGTTGAGGCAATTGTTACGTAATTACCTTCACTAACATCTACACCAAATAGGTATGGATTAAATGCTTCAAATACAAATGATAAGTTTTTTATTCCTTTTAATTATGGAAAGGTCTCATTGAAAAAAAATGGGGATATACCATCAAAACTCTATGAACAAATAATGGAGAGGAGTATGTCCCCAAAAATATTCAAAAGATTCCAAAGAAGGAAGGGCTTAGACACAAGAACATAGTGTTGTAAACACCATAACAAAATGGTGTGGTAAATTGAATGAATAGAACACCTCCTGGTATAGTTAGATTAATGTTGATATACAAAAGGCTAGCTACCTATTTGTGTGTAGAAGCATTGGATATAACAAACAATGAACAATTTCTTAGGAAAACATAGAAAGACAATGAAATGTGGACAAGAAGTGCTTCTAGTATAAAAGGGTGTAGGATCTTTGGTTGACACTACTATGTGCTCATCTTGGTTAAGCACTAGCATAAACTGCAACCATGTGCACAATCAAGACACATCATGGGATATGACACAAATACAAAGGGCTATAAGGTGTGCTTCATCCAACAACAATAGATTATGACCTTGTGAGATGTCATTTTCACAATGATGAAGGAGGTCATCAAATTAGATGATAGAGATAAAGCCCATCACTTGAAGCATGATGAACAAACATTGAATAGTACATGTGTAAAGATTTTAGTCTTTGGGAAGGGAAGTGACCCTTTAAATGCAATGACTTGGTCACAGATCATGGAATCCACAAGAAGGTGGTTGTATCAGTTGCCAAATCTATAGTAATTTGCACTAGAAATATAACATGGTTAACAAGAACTACCACCTACATAAGTTTAACAGCTAGAACAATAGGAAATGCATGACTCATTCCAATTTTAATGAAGAGGGTAATGTTTATGTTCCTTAGAACTCCACAAGCAAGGGATATTGTGAGTCCCATTAACTCTAGAAGGATCTCAAGCTAAATGAATTTGGCAAGATTTGCACCTGTAGTTGGAGTGCACCTCATTAAGTGAGGGAAGAGGATGAAACAGTATGTACAAAGATTCTTACAAAGCATCTCATCTGGATTTGTAAGAATCAAGATTGCTTAAGCTACCACTGTTAGTTTTAGGATGCTTTTGCATTTTTCATAAAGTTTTTAGTCTGCAAGGATAGAACAAATTAATTTTGACAGCAAGTCTTAGAAACTCTTAAATGGACATTTGGAAGTGAATAATCACAGCAAGGTAGTTGTAAATACCATTGTAGACTATAGTGCAAGAACCGGCATTGCTGCCTTCCTGGCCATAGGGATTGTTCCTACTACAAATGTTGGCATACTTTTATGCCCCACAGACAAAAATATTTTGTAGTTTTTCTATTCTTAAAGGAACTTCAGATGGGAGGATACTCATCAAATTCTTGCTTCTTCTATCTTGCTAGCCACTGAAGAGCATGATCATAAAATGGTAGAAAGTTGTATGATTACTTGGGACACTGCTGAAACATTCAAAATAACATTTACCAAAAAAATCAAACATGCAGTTTGTCTACTTGTTGAGTAGGATGCACCGTATGAAGATGATAAGGGGCAAGGCTCTCGACACAATTAGTGAGCTTAGAGGAATCAGGACAGTGCTAGACAAAGACTGCAAGGACCAATGCATAGAATGTGCATTTCTGATCAAGAATGCCCTATAACCATGTCATTATTACACTGTTTGCCAATGGGAGGCTGAAGATCTTGGATTTTGATATCCTAAGTTCTTGGTTGACACTGACGATTAGTATGATGCATCTCAATAGTTTGCAGAGTTAAAACGTTCAACTATCCAAAAATGAACAACCACTCTAACAGAGTATGTTGCCATCCACTTGGTGTCCATCCATCCAATTGAATCTGAATCTGAGAATGACCTTTATTGAGCCTTCTAGTTTACACTCTGTCAAAAGAAATTACTCGATTAACGTTTGTTTTGGAAAGGTCAGGATAGTACCTTATTATATCAACCAAAAGCATGCAGATATATAAAATGAGGAGTAAACCTTCCACTTCTAGTAAAAATGGTAAGGGATTTCCCAACCAGATAACATATTAGAGGGAGGGAGATTCCTGTCGCCAAAGAAAAATTCAAATGTTCTATTGTCAAAGAGTTGTTAAAGGATTAGAATAGGTGGAACATATTATCTTCTATGCTGTAAATACAAAATTGCATACTTCTGGTTGCCAACCCTGCAAAGTGTAAGAAGACTTTAAGTAATTAGTTTTCTTAAATCCAAGTCCACTACATTCCCATGGGTAATAGTGTAACGGTCTTTCTTGAGATTTTGTCTTAAAGTTTGTGGCAATGTTTGTGAGCTTACTTTGTCATGATGATCTGTGTGGATAGCATTGATTTATAAAACTATCTATAATTTCATGACTGAGATAGACTTAGAGTGTTGCTAATATCTTTGTATTGATGATTGGTTGAATGACCAATTATTCTTCCTTGTGATTACTCTAAGTTGTACTAATGTGTGTTGTGTATATTACTAGATGCATAGTACTAAGTATGTACTACCAATTGATTTGGCATATATTAATGAAATGAACAAAAGGAATGTTGAGTAAAAATAAAGGTGAAATGTTGTATTATTTATGAAGTTATTATGCTTTTATTTTTATGTGTTATAGACCTAAGTACATTGAAATGATTTCTTAAATTGATTAGAATGGTTCTATGTGAACTGTGTGTGTGTCAATGTGGGTATCTCATGTGCTTGTTTTGGTATGTATTTATATAAGTTTTGGATATCTTATCTTTAAGGGTTACTGTATGAATTCTAATTATTCAACAATCAGATTTGGAAAGAAAAGAAGAAACAAAGATTCTTTATGTTATGCTTCAAGGGTTGAAAGAGGTATATTTCACATAGTATGAATGAATCTTTTAAATATACATACATATGCACATGTTGCCAAGGAACTTGACCAATAAATCAAGTGGAAAGAACCTGACCCATGAATCAGGAATATTATGTATATCACAGTTATATTATTTTAAATAATGAACATGTAGAGGATTGCGTATGTTGTTGATGCATTATTCTTTAGAGTTTCATTAGTTGATAGAATATAGGTAACCCCTCCATGGCTGTAGAAAGATTGTATGATGACCTTTTAAAGCATTGTAAGATAATGTAATAATAAAATATGAACATAAAATGGAAGCTCTTGCATTGCTGATGGCCTGAAATAGAAAATGTCTCACTTGATTTTATGTCTCGGACTTGCTTGCACTTTTTCATATTCAAATTTTGAAATCTCTTCCATTGCACCTTATGACTTGATTTCTAATAGAAATGTTGCTGGAAATGAAGCACAACTACATATTTATTGCTGATAAATTTAGAAGTGACATCTTGCTAAAGAAAGAGGGAACAAAGGTAGGTATTGTGCCTGAATATTTTATGCTTGTCAATTTTCTATTATGTAAGATCAAAAGGAATCAAACCTGAGACTTGGTAGAGTTAGAATTTCAAAATATTGAAAGTTGCAACTCAGGGAATTGAACCTGCAACCTATTAAAATATATTTTTATTAACTTTTAAGGGTGATCATGGAAAGAATTGAACTCATAACTAGGTGGTGTAGAAAAATGTTTTATTTATTTAAAAAAAAACAAGCAGAGGTAGGACAGTTTTCAATAAAGAATCAATTACAAGAAATAACCTATTTATCTCTTGAATTTCACGAGCAATTATAAAGAGGAGAGAGAGCAAAGAAGGAAAAAAGAAAAGAAAAGAAAGGGAGTGTGTGGATGTGTGCACATGAGAAAGAAGGAAAGCTCAATCACAAGGGAGGTAGAGGTGGTTGAAAATGAACAACAGCAAAAGTAGATTGTGGCTGGAGCAGTAAATGAATAGCGACAATAAGATGATGGTCGAAAGGAATTAAAAAGAAAAACAACAACAAAAGAAGATTGTAGCTAGAATAGCAAATGAACACTAACAAAAGAAGATTGTGGCTGAAACAACAAATGAACACCAACATGAGAATGTTGTAGTTGGAAAAAAATAGTAGCAAGGGAAGATTGTGGCTGAAACAACAAATGAACACCAACATGAGAAAGTTGTAGTTGGAAAAAAATAGTAGCAAGGGAAGATTGTGGGTACTACAAAAGACAACAAATAAAAGGGAAATTTGAGCTGAGTAACAGTCCAATATTATCATTATTTGTTCTTGGTAAGCAAGAATGTAAAATGAATCCTTCTCTTGCTATGTGTGATGGACAGCATTGGCTGATAATTTCAATACCTCAACTCTTCTCCTTTCTTTGCCTTGAGTGTTATTTTATGTTAAAACCAACTTTGATAAGATTTGTTATTTAGATTTTGGATTGTTGAATCCTTAATTTGTTGATGAGACTTGGTCTTGTAATGATTTAGAAACATCCATTACAATTTGGGGCATATTGGTATAACAATTTGCCAAGAGGGGCCAAGGATCTCTTATATGAGGATTGATATCGTTGGTAAAAAGTGAGAGTATCCCTATGCCCATGTCTATTTTGTGATTTTTTAAAAAAAATTTGCAGAATTGTTGAATTTTTGGTTCTTGGCTGGAAAATTGGCTTGATGATCCCCTTGAATGCTTAATCCTTGGATTGAGTTTTGATTCTTATTTGTGTACCTTCTCAAGTCTAATTTTGTTATCTTAATATAAGTCAAATAGAGTGGGGGAAATCTAGAATGTTAATTTGTAGTTATTAAATGTTAATGATGTTACATCATGGCCATTAAATGTAGGTGATTTCTCTATTCTCTATTATGGGTAAATTTGGATAGGCTGATTAAATGTTAGTGGTGTGTGTTATATTATTTCTGGCCAATATAGTTGATTTAAAATGGTTTTTATTTTGAGGGTTGTTGAAGGAAAATAAAATAGTTTTATTGTGCAATTGAATGGATTTGAAATTACTAATTTATACATTTTTTGTGGCCAATTGTTGGGTTAGACAAGTCTGTTGATGAACAACATCTGATATATTATTATGATCTGAGAAAAATCAGAATTTGATCATAAATTAAACGTGTACAGTGTATGAAAGGAATCTTGCATAGATTTTTATTCACTGTTTGCTTTTCATGGTTGTCTTTTATTAGCAATAGTTCGGCTGAAATCTGATTATGGTTATGGTGTTTTGTGCTAATTAGACATGATTGATATTATGAATATATGTAGAGATTGTTGTATTGTTTTGTATTCCAATTTGCAATTTTCCAGGTACATGAATAATATGTTTTCCTTGAGTTTGACTTCCTTATGACAGATTACATTTTGGCTGTGCATAATTTAAGACTGTAAAGTGAAGTGATTAAATTAATTTGCTTTTTGCTAAGCTACATGGCTGCAAATATGATTTTAAGGTTTAGATGTTTTTGCTTCTGTACTACACCTTGTATGCATAGTGTATTAAGAGATGTCAATTATCATATTGGCATTCTCTTCTTGCTAGATCCTTGGGCCATTCTTTACATTATATAATTTTCTTTGTTATGCATTATTTTATGATAGTTGGCTTGCTGGTCTATATGCAAGTTGAATTTCTAACAATTGATTACCTATTTGGGGGGAAAGAAAAAGAAAAAGAAAAGTTTACCGTTGCATTTTCAACGAGCTTGTTTAGGGCTTTGAGTGTTAACTCTTGCTTCCTACAGATGGGTGTTACAAACAGATTGTATCCTGATCTAATAGATGGATTCTTCCTTGTTCAAAAATCTTGCCAAAGAAAATTGTGTTTTAATTTCTCTAATCTCTTAACTACCTTCCTTGTTGGGCATAGGCATGATAGAATGAAGACAACATTGAATTAACTGTAATCTTCTAGTCATAGGAAGAAGCTTACACAACCAACCAGATAACCTTTGAGTGATTCTCTTTAGAACTTCTAAATACAAAGCCTTTGTATTCCTGCTCAGAAATAATGGTATAATAAATATTTGTTTCGAAGAGTGATCCATTCATATTTTAAAACATTTGAAATTTTTTATTTCTTTATCTCTGAAAAAGAAATGATACCAAATGCCTTTATCAAAATTTATTTTTAATTCTGATAACTGGGCAGTAATTTCTTAACAGAAGAATATTGAATGGATTACAAGGTGTTTTAATATCAAAAGTATGAGATAAAATGAATTAATATCAGTAACATTCATTGAAAGCTGTATGATTTTACTTTATTCTTGCTTGGAGCAGGTGGTTTCTAATTTTAAATTTTTGGTTCTTAAAAAGCAATGATGGAGGTCATCACGAGACATCACACAAATTAGATAGGTTCTATCATCATTTGGTTTGTCAAACTCATGTTGATAGATTCCACAAAAATATAACCCTCATGTTGCATGTAATTCTTAGAGAAGTTCCACGATGATTATTGTCTCATATTTCCTTTTTTGTTAGAAAATTTTCACTATTAAAATGCATTTATTAATTTACAAATTACTTGATGCAAAATTTGTTCTTTAAAATATTATTTGATAGCACATTGCCTTACCATATAAACTTAAGTTAATTGTACAGAGGTATGAAACTTTTGTTTTAATATTTAGTTTTATATTCAAGGAATAGATTCTTGGTTTACATTCATTAATCAACATTCAAGGGATGATGTGATAACATGGTTGCATTTGATTATCTCTGCAGATTCAAGCTCGTACAAATGACCATGTTATTGTTGATGTTAATTATCTTCCTTCCTTCAAGGAAATACAAGATGACATTGCAGTTCCTGCTTTTTGGAGAGCTATCAGGAGTAAATATGATTCTTATAAACATGAGATAGGGTAACTTTTACCCAAGCTTGTAGACACTATATTATATTTGTTGTTTCTAATAAAGAAGGGATTGTGTAGTGCCCCACATTTGTATATGTAACCTTAGTACTCTATTAAATACTTAGACTTGCACTTGTTTTAAAGCTTACACCATCATTGTCCTAGCCTTCATAATATGAAAACTTTTGATTAGGTGATTCAAGCAAATTTACTGTTTGTTTCTAATTATTTATTAATATAAATTTAAAAATATATTTTTATTGCCATTGAGGATGACAAACTCTATTATTGTTCTAGAACAATACTATGAAATTAATGAAATTTGGATCCATTGTTTATTTTGTGTTTTGTTGGAACTTTTAATTCAGTAAATATTCAATTAATTAAATATATCGAATATCCAAAATTGTTAAATTGCTCTCAAATTTGGTGGGTTGGCACAATTTTACATCTAAATTATGGATACATAATCAATTTTTTGATTCAAGTCGTAGATTTTAAATTTTTTTTAATTTCATTAAAATATTAATTTCTAGCATGGTGCCTAGGAAATTCTTGTGCTTGTTTCTATTGGCTCCACATATAAAATGTTGGGTGTACAAAAAGTCTAACATAAAAGACTTACCACCTAAAATTTAGGAATTATGGAAAATCAATAAAAGACTAAGAAGAAATGAAAAAATCTTCATACCTTGTAAAGTTAAACGAGTTTGGAACAAGCCAAAAAGATGGGTTACAAGAGAAAAATCATCAGAAAAAATTAATTAGGATTGTAACAATGTTGCATTGATGTTGTTCCACGCCCAAAGGAATTTCCTTAGATCTATTGGATCTAGGGTGAAAGACCTAGGGAATACACCTCTAAATAAGCAAGCAACCCTTGGAAGGGAGCAAGCACCACAACTTCTTAATAAGAGAAAATACACCTTAAGAAGAACCTCTAAACTTCGAACAAGGACTTAGTAAACAAGTACACAAACAAGCTTGTAGACATCATTGGTGGACAACGATGTATCTACAAGATAAACTTCACCCCCCAAACTTTTCACGATCTAGTACAAGGTTCAGCAAGGCACCATACCAAAACTATCTAATCTTAACTACTTATATATTTGCTACCACCATAGAATCAGGGCCATGTAGTTTTTCATATGAGGGTAGTATGAAGAGAATTTAGAGGGGGATGCAATAGGAGGGAGTTCTACTGTTGGCTTGGTACTCCCAAGTTAGGATGGGTTTTCTAACACATGAGTGCCACTCAATGGCACATCAAAGTGTTCTACAGCCCCCGAACCATGGAGAGAGACTAGGAGAACCTTCATCCTAGGATCTCTCTCACAATCCTCCCCTGCACAAAAAAAGGTTCATCCTCAGAGCAAAGCCTAGGATGAGCTTTGAGAGTGCACTTCAAGTATGGGTTTGGAGCTCCTTTAATTCTAGGAAGTTCCCCAACTCAACTAATGCCAAGCTTAAAAAAAGGTATCAACCCCAAAACTTGATATGTTCTATCCAAGGCCTTGCATGAAACGCAAAAGGCACCTTGAGGAAATCAAAAACTTTCAAGGTTTTAGATTTTCATTGGAAGTATGCAAAACTATTAAAGGAATGAGATTAACCAAGTTAATGGCTAAAAAAAATGAAATATATATGTTAAGGACTCATGAAGGAAATTGATATTATGAACTCTTAGAATTTCTTACCACAAAAAAGGTTCCAAATAATTTTACTACAAGTTAGAAAAGAGCTTTCTTCAAAAAGGCAAATAAATTTGTGGTTAAAGATAGAATTTTATATAGAAAAGACTTCAGAGGGGTTGTTTTGGAATGTGTTCATAATGATTAAATCAATTCTATTTTAGAACAATTTCATGATTGTGCTAATTTATTTTATGTCTCCTAAGTCCACCATGCAACATATACTTCACTATTGTTTTTATTGGCCTAGCATGTACCAAGATATTAGCTCAAAGATTCAAAGATGTTCTAAATGTTAAATTCATGAACCAAAAATAAAAAAAGCTAAAGCTTCTTTAAAACCAGTAATTGTAGAAATGTCGTTTCAATAGTGGGGCTTAGATTTTATAGGCACAATTACTCTTTCAAGAGCTGAACATAAGTTTTTAAGGAATAGTTTAGCATTGAATGTAATTAAGTTCTTAGAAGATCAAATTCTAAATTGCTTTGGTATGCTTGAAGTGTTGGTATGTGATAATGGACCTATTTTTCAATATGAAGAATTTATAAAATGGGCATTAGAGAAGTCCATTTTTCTATTTTCTTCTTCTAATTATTATCCTCAAGAAAACAGTTTAGCTAAATCTACAAATAAAAAGCTTATTTCCTATATCAAAAAGTCAATGAAGGGGAATTCAAGAAATTGGACCAATTATTTGCAATCTACATTATGGATTGATCATATTAGATTTAAAAAGACTATTAGAACGTTGGTTTATAATTTGGTTTATGGTTTGCTTGCAAGAGTTGCAAATAAAATTATAAACTAAGCCTCCAACTTTGTGCAAAAGTATATTGAAAAAATGAATAAAGGTAGAAATTTCTTAGCTTTCCACAAGCCGAAGTGGATAGAGATAAGGATAATTTATTACAAAATGCTTCTCAAGTTAAAAGATGATTTGATAGGAAGGCTATGAAAAGAACTTTTAAAATTGATGATCTTGTGTTATTATGGAATATAAAAAAGCCGAATAAGTTTTTAGCAAAATCGATGGATTTGTTCCAGATTAAAAAACAATTAGCAAAAGATACATACAAACTATCCACATTAAGTGGAACAAAATCACAAATTCCATATAATGTTCTACATATAAAGTATTACTTTGGACATCCACCCACAACTTTATATATATATATAACAAACATGTACATAGTAGTCGTTGTTTTAGTAATAAATTAAATTTAATAAAAGTAATTATTACTTATTGTGGGTGTCAAAGTGCACAAGTTATAACAACCACATAATGGAAAATAAATAAACCATGTTTGAAATGGGAAAGTTGGTTGCACAAGGGAGTGGGAATTTTTTAAAAAATTAACATTATATAAGGAGTTGTAGTTACTTATTGTGGGTGTCAAAGTGCACAAGTTATAACAACCACATAATGGAAAATAAATAAACCACATTTGAAATGGGAAAGTTGGTTGCACAAGGGAGTGGGAATTTTTTAAAAAATTAACATTATATAAGGAGTTGTAAGGTTGAGAATAATGGAAAATAAATAAACCACGTTTGAAATGGGAAAGTTGGTTGCACAAGGGAGTGGGAATTTTTAAAAAAATTAACATTATATAAGGAGTTGTAAGCTTGAGAAATACAAATAACTTCAGTATTCTATAACATAAAATCAGTGTAGTTTGTAGTTGAGAGTAAGTTTAGAGAAGATGCCAATGAGAAGGCCTTTCATCCCTGGCTATTGTCCAGAACATGTCTTGAGAGCTTTTTGCAAGGCAACTGCTCATGGCGCATCCATGAAAAGCCCATTCTTGCTTTGGCTTTCAAATGAATTCAGCTTTCTCACAGATGGGCACTCCATTCATTTAAATGTTTGGGGTAGTTTTTACTAGTGTGCAGTAGAAGCTGGACATCAAGAATAGCCTAATCAGGATTATTCTTGGGGAGAAGCTTTCGTGTCTCACAATACAGAAGAAACTAGTTGTGAGGAGCATCACAAATCAGTAATAGAAGAACCAGCTGAAAAAAAGATGGAGATGGTTGTCAGAAATAATGCTGAAGCAGAAGAAGTTGAAGCATCAAAGCATCAAAGAAGCAGGAAGAAGAAAAGAGAGAGTGGATCACCACAGAAATTGAATATGAAAAAATCCGCAACATGAGGATCTTAAAGGGGTCACCTAAACCATCCTCTTCCTTGCTGTCCAATAATTTATTATAGGCTCTACTTGTACAGTTTTTTTGCTTAATTTTAGGAAAGGGTTTTTATATCACTGAATCTTAAATTCACTAAGAATTTTCCCCAATAAAAGATTTATGGTTTTTTTTTTATGTAAAAATGATTAAAAAATTTCTATCTCAGGTAGTGTGCACGAGCAAATATTTTCAGTCTTAAACTCCTTAAGAGCTTTAAAGGGTGGCAAGAAATGTTGGCACATTTCTTCCATTCGATGGAGCAGGCTTCATCAGGAGATTTGGTTTATTGTCTGGTCTGCGTTAAGTTTTGAAAAGGAAATGATTCTCCTAAAAAGGGATTCGGGAGGTTCTGGGTTTCATTCTTAGGTGGTGATGAGAACTCTAGAATGGAGGCTGCCAAAGACATCAAATACCTTACTAAGAGCTCTGCCAGAACCAGGGCGTTTCTGGACTCAGGCCGTGTTGTTGTGCCCCTCGTTTCCATGCTCAGGTCATGCAAAGCCAACATTCAGGAAGCTGTTTAACTTGTTTTGCTCAATCTTACAGTCAAGAGTGAGAGAAATAAGGTACATATTGTTAAGGATGGTTTTTGAGATCTGAGAATATAGATTTGAGGGAGTTTGCTGCCACATCTACATTAACACTTTCTGCCTCACCCATCAACAAATTGGTGGATATGCCTTTGTCAAGAAGTTTTCAAGCCAAGATTAATGCCATCATGGCACTCTATAAATTGTGCACGTTCGGAGAACCTCTTCATAATTCTTGCCACTAGGGGGCTGTGACACCTATGTTAAAATTTCTGGAAGGTGGCAAGAAATTCTCCAAAATTTGTAGAAAGAGCTACTATATTGCTAGAATCCTTGGTAAAGTTCGAGGAGACCAGAACTGCAGTACTCAATGAAGCCAAAGACGGCTCTCTGCAGAGTAAAGAAAATTCTGTTGAAGGTGCAACATGGATTCTCCCAACAGATGCTAACAGGGCATCAACAATATCGTGCAATCATGGCCCCAAAGTTAGAGTAGCAAACAAGTAATGACCATCATGCAAAAACGAACCAATTGTAATGGAGACTATTAGGGCACCACTAGAGCTATGCCGTGTCTGCACTTATTGTTTCCGTTGACGCAATCTGCACGCCCAACACGTTTACAACTGTCATCATATTCCGGCCAACATGAACCTTGGTAAGACGCCGCTGAAATTATTGTAGGACAACCTCAGAAACTTCAAAGTTGGTGGCATGAACTGAGGTGTAATGTAGCCTGATAATTTGTTGTATGAAGAGTTAATCTGTGCAAGGCTCGAACTGTTCCCAAATTCAAGAGATACTGTGCCCGTAAGGAAATTATTTGAGAGGTTGATGTAGTACGGATCTATCAATTTGCCAAATGGGAAAACAATAGGGTCTAGGACAAAGATGTGTTCAGAACCTCCACAGTTGTGGCTTGATTCTTTGTTGCCTTGAGTACGAGGAGTGAGGCTAATGTACAATTGAAGAATGAAGCTAAGTTTTTGGGGATATAATTATTGTGCCATTCATGGATTAGTACAAATGGATGATGTTGAAAACTTTTGCAATTTCGAAATGTTTCCTCATGTTCAATTTATCTTGCTTAAATGTTTGAGATTTCACACAAATTTACTACTTTATTTCTAATTTTCTTGTAGATTTTTCTTTTTGAGAAAAACTAGGAGTAGATTTTTGCATAATTGTGGTTAAGCGTCTTGGTGAAATTGTATTTGTTTCAAGCAACATACTATAAGATTTATATAGGCTAAGTGACTTAACAAAATTGGAATCTTTAATGACTCACAGTATTAAACAAGGTTAGTTAAATTTCTATTATAATAACTAGTTATAGTTTCATACACAAACCCAAGCATTTCAACATTCATAACAAACACACATTTACGCTTAGTTCGCTCTATTGCCATAGAGTTTATTTGGAGGTATTTGGGCTTTGGTATTTCTAGAGATCAACAAACACCGAAACTCAAGTTTGAAGGAACACCTTTGTTTCCCATGATCCCAATCACCAGACCCGAAGGAAAACATCGGCAGTTGCAAACAATCATCAACCATCACCACTATTCACATCTTTGTACCTATGCTGCCTACAAGGCCAAGACAATAGCTCGAAAATAGAGATAGCAAGAACATGATCAACACATCAGCTTTATGTACAACCATCAAGCATGATCACACAACATAGAAATATTACAACACCATAGAGAGCAAGACCTTGGTAACATGCATAGAGATCAATCATGCAAAACTTGATGGATCAATTAGATACACTCACATAAAACAATTTATCATGAGGCACACCAAGAGAGAGAGAGAGAACTGGAACACTCTCAAAATTCCAATGAATCATATATAACAAATGTTTTGACCCATTGACACTAGTTCCCACCAGGATTAAAATCTCAATAAATTCACAAAAAGCATGGGAACTAGAAAAAAATCATCATCTCAACTTGGAACATAAGGAAGGAGACCAAGATCTAGCGAACAATAGGTCTTAACAACAAAAAATTGATTCTCACTATGAAGAGCAGCATTAGAGAGGATGCATTCACAAGGAAAGACTCTTATCAAAAGAGGTAAGGTTTCAATAAAAACCATTGATGAGTGGCGAGGTACCCCTACACTCAACCATATGAATATGAGCGTCCTCACGCACGATCCGGTCGAACTTCACAGACGGACTAGTTGTGGTACCTAGACAGTTATCTTTAGGTCGCAATTAGCTGTCTTCCCACCTGGACTAGTATTATATTTGTCACGTATGGTTTAGTCTAGAGTGAGGTGTATGATGTGATCCTAATCTAACGCTACTCCTGAAGGCAGTGGAAGATAATATTAACTAAGCTAAGCTAGGAGGGAAAGGGTACAAGAATATAATCTAGCCTAAGTGTGATGAGCATCNGTGAGAGAGACTAATTAGGAAAGCAGTAAATAAAAATTAAATAAATAAATAACAAAGTGAATGCTGCAATGATGAAGTAATCTCGATCTTTATTATCGGTAATGTGCGTGTCCAAGTACGTCACACTTGAATAAAGGATGCCGTACAATTACATTCACCACACTGCGGGCAGACACTGGAAAATAATCTATCTTTGGAGGGATCAAACTGCCAGAGCTTCGCTACAATCTAACATATGTTATGAAACAAGGGAGAGCCGCTTCTTATTTATAGACATTGCGACGGACTGCGATATTGCATATGCGATATCATAGGGGACAACGCAATATCGTGACCCATGCAATATTGCGTCCCATCATACCCCCACTACTGAATAAAAACTCGTTCTCGAGTTACAGTGATTACAGAGTGGATAGGTATGGGATTATTAAATGGAAAAAGAAATGGGACCATGCCACAGTGTGGGAAGAAAACACAACACACAAAATATGCTACAACTACAAAAATTTGGAACTCATATAGTTTCTGGTGGCGATGGCTCCTCCATTGGTGTCTTCCCTTTGTCTTGTGCTCCAGGTTTTGAGGCTTGATGGTGTTGAAGTATTGCCTGGAGCTTCTCCTCTTCGGTTCGAGGATCTTGTGCCATCCATGCTAATGTTCCAACGTTTGACGGAGTCGACACTTCCCACGGACAGGGTAGTTGCGGAAACATCTGGTTGGCTTTGACATACCAAGCCCCGAACACCCATCGTTCCTCCTCATAGGCTCTAGCTTTGTTCTTGTATTCATGAAGATCTATTAGCCGTCGAGCCAAGTCAGTTGCGACATCTTTCTGTCCCTGGTAGCTGGCTTTTACCACCTCAAGTTCAGAATTTGCAACGTCAAGTAGCTTCTTGCACTCTGCAAATTCTACTTCGTATTTGATATGGGTGGAAGCTACCTGCTACTCAAGCTCTGACCTCGGGCACCCTGCTGTTAACATGGCAAGGTTGGCATATCTAAGGTTTGCCAATTCTATGTACTCTATTAAGTCCTGAATCTGTAGGTCCCGGTTCTTAACTTCTACTTGGTGGGCAAATGCATATGTGTCCAATATGGCCCACCAATTAGTGTGTTGAGCACTGATAGTGTTGATTTGGGCCTTAGCCATATGGATCTCCTTCTCCAGGATTTGTTTGTACATCCCCACCTGATCTCAGAAGTGCTCCTTCAGCTTCTCATATCGTTTAGCCTCGTTCTGCCACGCACTTATTTCAATTGCTAATTTTTTACGAATTATGCATATCTCCTCCATCGAGAGGGTTTGATTTTCTTTGGCTAAATGGCTTACGTCTCGGTTGACCTGGATAAATTGTTCTCATAATTGATGAAAGTGCTCATCGAGAACATTCTTTTTCTTTTCTACAGTGGTCAACCGAAGGTTGTCAGTCGCAAGTTGTTTGTTCTCTTCTTGCAAGGCTTTGAGTGCCTTAAGATGTGCATGAGTTTGCACATGTGATGTGGAGGCATCCCAAACAGCCGTCTCCTTTTCTTCCATCACCCTTTTATTCTCTGCAATTAACTTTTTTAGTTGCTCGATTCTAAAGTTTTCTAGCTGGTCTGCGAGAAAAAATTGTAGAGGGTCCTGCTATGCTACTTGCAAGGCCACAAGCTGCTCTTGTAGTTTCTGCACTTCAGCTTCAGCATGCTCTACCCTTACTTTTGTTAAGACCAACTTCCCCTTTGTGGAGATAAGGTCTGATTGAATTACTGTTACATCCTGAGGGATGTCAAACAGGAACATCATTACTTGCCTTGTTTGAAGCAATCGATCAAGCACATCCTCATGTTCCACAGGAGTCATTGAGGTTCCAACCAAAGTTTGAGCATCCCGTGCTCCTGTGAGATCTGCCGGTGGCACAACAGGTACGTTGAAGGGTTCTTTGATGTGGTCTGCGACCACTTCTGCAGCTCCCACGGGAATTCTGGTGTTGCATGACCACCACAGTGGCCCCTTCACCACTATCTAACTGCACCTGGAGAGATGCCGCATTTCCTGAGATCTATTGTGACCATCTACTTTCCCCTCCTCCTATTTGAATAGATATTTCCCCCCTTGTGCGATCTAATGAAATAGTAGGCTACCTAGCATCATCAATGATGTGGAAGAGGTTTGCGTCATCATGACTTCCCCAACTGACCGTCTCAGCGATGGCCCTCAGATGGCTCATCGACGGTCTATAGTCTTGCAGTGGTGGTAGCTAATCTTGGCCTGTGCTAGGCCCTGCTTCTTGTTGTTGGCTAGGACCTGTGGCTGGAGGTTGACTGGGCTCAACCATCTGTTCTTCTTCTTTTTTTGGTCCTAGCTCTTCACCAATGCTTTTTCTTGGAGCTAGTGCCTTTAGCAATTCAGCATATGAAGTGGTTTGGGCCTTTCAGAGGACATCATTGGTGTACCCCCAAATACCAGCATGTTAGCAAAGCTTCCTGATGAGACAAGGCAAAGGCAACGCCATCTTCCCTGTCTTTCGTTCTTCGAACCACCTCAGGATCTTCGTCAAATATAGATGGGGTAGGTTAGCGTTACCCTTTTCCATCAACACTGCACATCCTCTGGCCGCATACATTGATATTCTTTTTAGGCCCTTTGTCGGGAAGAGGTGATATGTTCCAATTTTGAAGTAAATCCTTTCTTCTATCGTCAATTCACCAAATGCTTTATCTCTGCCATAAGCCTTCTCCAACTAATCCTTTCGCACATTAGGGTCTGAACGGGTAGATAATCGAGCAACCCGGGGCCCTGTATTCAGAAGGTTTAACACTTCCAAAATTGCTTGCGCAGAGAAGTCAACTGTCACACCACAAATATTAACAGTGGTGCCTTGCTCCCTATGGTGCCAAAACTGGTACATTTCTCCTAGTTACCAGGCACTGCTTTCAAAGAGGATAGGCCAAAAGGGAGACCCTTTGAGGTGATCCCTAACAGCCTCAGGAGCGAACTCTGCGAATAATTCAAAGTTCAATTCCACAATCACCACAGCTAATGTGGACTTCTCATGGATAGCCTAAATGTAATCTTAGGGCAACGTGAGTTGTTGTCCCGGTTCAGGTGCAGCAGCAGCTCCTCCTTCTGCCTACCCGGACTGTCTGGTAGGAGGTTCATCTTGATGGATGCTGAATGATTGCTCCTCCTATTCTACATGTTATCTAGCAAGTCTTTGTCTTCCACCTCTTCGAGCTCGTTTGCTTCCACCTTGGGTAGGACCTTCCTACTGTCCACGTTTCGGGGCCATCTGTAATCACACGGGCCAAGCGTTAGTAAGGCTATTTTAGAATCTAAGTTATACCTTACTGCTTGCCTTAATTAATGATCTTTTGTTATCACGTGTGATCGTGCCCGAAAGTTTATAATAATGAGTCCTGTGACTTAGGTGGTTTCCATTTTAGTCTCCTGGTATACCTAAGGGTTAAATGATTTTTAGGCACAATTATTCTAAGTGTTATAGTTAATTACCCTAGCTGATGTCCTTTGGGTGATGATAAATTTCAAAAAATTTAGGCACTTTTCGGCAAGTGTCTCTCCCCAACGACTAAGCTGAACACTCTGGGATCAAGCAGGTTCAAACAGAATAAAAATTGGAGTACTAGCGAGCGAGATAGGAGAAAAAAGACAAGGGTCACTCAATCGCAAGTCGCAGAGAAAAATTTTAAAAACTCCTCGTGTGTGAATGAGAAAATGATGCTAAGTGTTGGGGGGTGGTTTACCTATTTATAGGCTTCGAGAACATGATATCGCATCCCTAGTGATGGGAGACACTATAAAAAGACCAAAATTTTTAATGATTTTCTTGAAATTAACGATGGAATTAAGGAAATTGACTATTATCAAGGAGGTCTAGGGAAATTCTATTAATTCAAAAGGCACCATTAATGATGATGGTGTGGATTTTATCAATAAAACCTTGGGTGGTAAGAAAAAGGGTATGTAATGGTACATTGGAACGTTAAAATTCAGAGGGATAATAGTAGGGAAAGAAAATCATGAAACTTATGCTGAGGGTAAGAAATTGTGTGTGTGAGCTATGTCCTAAGTGAAGATTACAAAAAATTACACAAGTGGATCCTCCCCAAAGCAGGTTTCAACCTATAATGCTCTTGTGTAACCACACTTAAAGTGTCCGTGGGCACTAGAAGGGTTGGATGTAATCCGCACTAACTCCACAAAACACACACATGTAAATATCACCGGAATGAGATGAAAATTCTATGCTACATGGGATATGAGCTACAATTAAACGAACAATGAGATGAGATGAACTATAGAAAGGGATCGTAGAGATTGGGACATGAGGTAACTAACCCAGGACACAGCGAATCCTGCGTGTAAAGCATGATTAAGGTGTCATTAACCCGTCGTTCCAAGATCAAGACCAAGTCCATTCCTCTAATCAGTGACATCGCATTATTTCATCCCATGATGAACAACTATGAGAGTACCATAACAACAAGGCATACGATCACTTGGTGTTTTATGCAAGGAAGGAGTGCTTTTCTTTTGTGGCACTTTCTTTTCTTTTTCTTTTCTCTTTTTTTATTTTGAATACTGAATCCAAAGAAATCGCCAACCTTCAGGCATGGGTGCATGTCTTTCCAGTGGGACCCCCTAGAATAGCGTTTGATTTTTGAGTGCCCTTTTGATTACTCTTACTCCCATTTTTCATTAGATCTACAAGGATCTAAGTACAACCATATTACATGATAACTCCCACAGAGGTCACCAAAGAGAATCCACAAGTCCCCTTAATGTCACACCCTAATCATTCCCTCTTGGTCCATCCTTCTTCATTCTGGGTACAATGAATGCAAAATTAATTTTAAGTTTTAAAAATGTCAAGAATATCAATGTACCCCTAAATAGACCCTCTTATTTGTAGAGTGGATGAGTGGGTGTAATGGGCTCACTGTTCCAAATAATTGATCATTCATGACTTAATAACATAGAACACACCTCAACTAATGATCCACATGAGTGTTTTATTCATAGAAAAGATTACTTACAAAAAAGTAAAAAGAAAAAAACACAAAAATATAAAACAAGAAATTGAAAAATGAAAAATTGGAAGACAAAAAGTTGTAAAATTATAGAAAATGAAAAATATTTATTAACCCTGCTTGTTATTTAGAATGGGGAATATCCCTCATAACTAAATGGTTGAGTATGGCAAGGATTAATAAATGAAGGATGAGGATCCTTGCATGTTGGAAGTATTGGAACTTGGTCATACTTACCCCATCAGGGTTCACACACTTGATTATAGTAAGCATAGTGGGGCACTTTATATGATGTAGTTCTCGGATAACGAGTTGACCCACTATGATGTTTGGGACCATTAGATGGTATGCAAGGATTGGATTGTTGCTCTCCATGTCTATGTTCATTGGGCCGTATTGTTGTTGGAGTGTGAGTTCGTGGCCCTAATGAAGTTACATGATGTGTGGGGTTCAAAGATAAGGGTGCACCACAGTATGGGACTTGTGCTAAGTTGGAGGATGCAGTGGCCTCGGAATTGTGTTGTCCCTTCTTACGACCGTGTTTAAAGTAAGGACGCTTTTGATGTTGAGGAGGCTTTTCACTGTTGTTAGTACTATTAGCACAAGTGACGATCGAAGGTTGTTGCAGTGGTGTAGACACCTTAGGAACAGTTGGTGGCATTGTAGAAGGAGGGAAAAAAGGATGAGAATGTTGAAAATGAAGAGAAGTGTAAGGTGCACAAGGTGGTGGTTGTGTTGGAGGCATGGGTTGATAGTATTGAGGAGAATGGTACTGTGGTGAGATAAAGTGTGTTGGCCCAATTGGAGAAATAGGATGTTAAACAAGATAAGCGTTTGGGTTCAGATGGTATGAAGGGTGTCTCTAGTCAAAGGGTGGTCTCCCCCACGACTAGGATTGTTGCCACTGTGATCGAACATAGTATCTCTGTACGAGCTCTGGATGTAATGTATTTCCCCAATGCTCATGTAAATGTGACAATATTGGGCATTGACCCTTGGGGTGATCGTACAAGCATATGTTGCATTCATACGTATGATTGGCAGTTGAGCTCTTATTTTCTTTATTTCTTTGTCCTAATTGTCTTCTATTTTTTCCTGCTTCTTGGGTTGTCAAAACTCTATCTCCAATGATATTGATGAATTCTCTACACTTTTGATATGTCCATTCCAACATCTTATTGATCTTTGCCTCGGCTTCTTCTAATGTTTCCCCCTTGAGATTAGTTGATTTCTCCTTTTTATGATCATGGACCTTTGTTAAGTTGAGATTTTAGTCCCATTGATGTTTTTCAACACTCTCCCATCTAGTTCATATAGTTGACCTTGGGCATACATCCCTAGGATTTCTCTTGTTGCATCACGAAGCCCATCAATGATATGGTACATTAGCCTTTCCTTGAAAAACCTATGGCCTGGACAATTGTTTAATAGTGCATAATATCTTTCTAAGGCCATGTCCAAGGGTTCATGTTGTGCTTGTTTCCACTCTTGGATTTGTTTCCTCAAGGCTAACACTCTGGCGTAGGTTTGATATTTTTCGTTAAAGACTTCTACCATTGTTGACCAGCGTCGTATCGAATTTGGTTTTAACAATCTATACCATACTTTTGCTTGGTTAACGAGTGTCATAGGAAAGAGCTTAAGTTTTTGCCACCCATTATCAATGGTATTCCATGTGTAGGCATTGTAGAAGGCTTGTAAATGTTGATGCGGATCTAAGTCATAGCCTCCTGAAAATGTAGAAAAGTTTTTTAAATCGAGCCTGGGTAGACGGCTCTCTTTACGATGCCTACGTGAGATTCGAACAACCTCTTGTATTTGCGTTAAGCTTGTAGTGGCTAGTGGGGGTTCATCGTCATCTTGTAAGTTATGCCTTCGTGTGTTGGGATGATGTTGTTTTCGTTCATGTTTATAAGAAACTCCCACTTCGGGTTGTATACTCCAATCTTCATCATCATATAGTTCGTTGGTTCTCCAATGAACTTCCTCACTAAGTGTGGCATTATTATCGTCTTGTAGGAGAGGCATTGTTGTGTGTGAATTTATGTGACTTTTTAATAATTATTTCTTTCTAAAAGATATATCGTTAAGTCCTTTACAGCGACCTTGTATGATATAACTAATCTAGATAACTAGCACCATCCCTGGCAACGATGCCAATGATGAGTGACAAGATACCCTACACTCAACCATATGAATACGAGCATTCTCACGTGCGATCTGGTCGAACTCCGCAAACGAACTAGTTGTGGCACCTAGATAGTTATCTTTAGGTTGTAATTCATTGTCTTCCCACCTGGACTAGTATTATATTTGTCACGTATGGTTTAGTCCAGAGTGAGGTGTCTGATGTGATCCTAATCTAACGCTACTCCTAAAGGTAGTGGAAGATAATATTAACTAAGCTAAGCTAGGAGGGAAAGGGTATGAGAATCTAATCTAGCCTAAGTGCGATGAGCATCCATTCCNTACAATTAAATAAATAAATAACAAAGTGAATGCTACAATGATGAAGTAATCTCGATATTTATTGCCAGTCATGTGCATGTCCAAGTATGTCACACTCAAATAAAGGATGTCGTACAATTACATTCACCACACTGCGGGCAGACACTGGAAAATAATCTATCTCTAGAGGGTTCAAACTACCAGAGCTTCGCTACAATCTAACCTATGTTATGAAACAAGGGAGAGCCGCTTCTTATTTATAGACATTGTGGCAGACTGCGATATCACATCCCATCAACCATTGCTAGGATGACCTACCCTAGAAGGTCTCCAAATCAAAACACCTAAAGAATTATCATCAACCAAAGAAGTGATACCATGAAACCCAGGGCAACACAACCAACTCAAACAAGAAAATACAACATCCGAAGGGTTTGCAACAAGGGCAACCCTACCCAAAGCACAAGAGGTTTTTAAAGCAAGTACCATCACAATTTGGTCTTAGGATTGCACACATGGCCCCAAAATGCATCCTCGATAATTTTGAATAACAAGTCATCACCCAACATAGAGTACAAACCCTTGCGCTAACAAATATAGTTACCACAAGAAGGACACATGTAAAATTCAAAATGTAGCCAATAAAGACACCCCTACACAACTAGAAAAACATACAATTGCAAACACGAGGGAACAAAGTCTATCAATGACGATCTTGATCCACCTAGAATAAGGCTCACCAAAAGCACATGTTCAAAGGCCCTCCATCCTAAGATACTTGGGAACATACATGTCCTAGTTTGTAATTCCCACACTCATTGTATCTAATGTAAGTGGGGATGCAAGGATACTGCATCCTACACAATCCAGTTAACATCAACTCAATACATGTCATTTGGGTGGAGATCGAAGTAAAGATTAGGTCTAATTCCTCCTAGATGAACCACTGGAGACCAGAGATGAGAGCTCCTCGAGCAAAAATTTATAAGTTTCCAATAGAACTCTCCTCAACCATATCAAAGTAAAATCACAACTAGTCCAACCACAAGTAAATCAATGAAGGATAACATCACAACACAATTGTATACGTCCTCTAGCAAGAACAACACACATAGGCTGCTAACACCATAGCAACAACCCCATAATGAAAAGTTTAAGAGTCTTACCATAAGGAAACTCTTCAAAGAATACACAAGGATATGATCCTATACCACTAAGATATATATCCAAAAGGACCATAAGTAAGAAACCTCGAAGGTATAACAATGTGGGAGAGTAACATACTTGTTACAACACGATACAAAAATGCTATTATACCATTTGTAACAACGTTTTACCAATGTTGTTCATCGCCCCAAAAAATTCTATTAAATTTAATGGATCTGGGATGGAAGACTTGGGGAATACACCTTTAAATAAGCAAGCAACCCTTGAAAGGGAGCTAGTGGCACAATAGCTTTTTAACAAGAGAGAACACATCTTAAGGAGAACTTCTAAACTCCAAACGAGGACTTAGCAAACAAGTACACAAGCAACCCTATAAACATCATCAAAGGGATGGGTAACAATGTGTCTACAAGATGCACCTCACCCTTCCAGATCCCTCATAATCTAATACAAGGTTTAGCAAGGCACCACACCAAAACTATCCAATCCTAGCTACCTACATATCTATGACCACTATAGAATTAGGACCATGTAGTTCTCCATATGAAGGTAGTATGAAGAGGACTTAGAGGAGGATGCAACAGGAGGAAGTCCTACTACTAGCTTGGTACCACCAATTTGGGATGGGTTTTTTAACACTTGAGTGCCACTCAAGGGCACATCAAAGTGCTCCATGATCCCAAAACCATGGGGAGAGACCAAGAGAACCTCCATCCTGTGATCTCTCTCACAAGGATTATGATGTATTCTTTGTTGACATACTTATAATGAGATTTATTTTTAAATACACATATTGTCTACTTTATAGGAATCATCATTTTGAGTAATGATAAGATGCTTATTTCTTAATTCAAAGACCTAGGTTCAAGCTTGGGCATAGCCACTCAAAGAGGTTAAGCTTTCACTTACCTACTAACCCTCTCAAGATTTTCTTGGTGGATTGAGCATTGTGACTTTGGGTGATGTTCCTTTTATATTTTCTACTTCACATTAATGATTGGAAAAGGAACAAATGACCCATTTAATATGGATATATAAACTATCTTGGGTGTTTTCACATCCACATATCCACTATCTCATGAGTTCTTTAAAGAATGGGTAAGTCCAATCTTTGCCTATGGTGTAAACTTTTCTATGCAAGCTTTTTGCCCAAGACTTGGGGTCTCCTTCATTATATAAATAGAGGGGATTTGCTCTTATTTTCACCTTTTTCCAAGTGAGGGGAGAGTATGCTAGTTTGAGGTATGAGAATTAGAAGAGAAGAAAAGAAGAAAATGTATGAAGTTGTTACTATCTTGTCTTTTCAACCAGTATGGGGGTTGTCTTAGTGATCTCTATGAACTTTTCTTGAATGCATAAGCGGTTGAACTTGTTGATATTGGTGGTTCATTTTGAAGATTATCGAAGCTAGTTCTAGGGAGTTTCATTCTATAATTTTTCTATAGGCTTTTTGCTACACTTTGGGCTTGTTATTATGACTTGATTCTTAAGGTTATTGACTAGAAAACAATGTGACTTAATCTTTGAAGTTGCTAGTTTGACAACAATTCAAATTTGGATTGTGTTCTTTTATAAACTGATCAACTTGATTATAGAGTTGTATATTCCAAATCATTATTGTATTCTAAGTATTGATAAGTGTTTGGTATCTTAGCTTGGATAAATTAAGGACTATTTCATTAGGATATATAAGATCTCTTGTGAGTTGTAAGTCATGCATGGGATCTCTCAAGAGTCATAAGTTTGTTTTTTTTAACATACATGTATTGGGCTTATGAGTAAGCATTTCCTTTGTATTATGTACACTTGGTATTTCATGTTTTTATGTTCATTATTAAGGAATGATCCCCATCATTCTATGACAATCTCTTATGTGGGCTACGAGGGCTTGGTCCTTGTAGGTTCTTAATGGTGTTAGCCCCCACTATTTTATCCAAACCTGGTGTTATTCATATATAGACTATAGGATGTCATAAGGTTGGAGGAACTTCGTGTGTGATAGTGGAGTAGGTTCACTCCAATAATTAATCACTTTGAAATACTAAATCCAAATATTATGCAAAGACAAAATGTTTTGCTAGAAAATAGAAAAAAAAACTAGCTATCTTCAACTAATTAATTAGAAGGTTACAATCAATTTTTCAAAATCTACAAATTTAAAACCCTTCACACTCAAATGATATTGTAAAACATAAGGCTCTATAGCCACACAATGGTTGTTCTCAATGCAAGACACAATTAATAGAAAGATTCTCCCACAACCCAAGAATGAGATCTTAACTTACAATCAAAACTAGAACACACAAGTCCACACAATTGACCTTGGAGCTACAACCTCTATGCACCTACTCAATGTGCTCTCACACACCTTGTCCAAGCTCTCACCAACTCACAAACTCTTATTGAAAAATCTTATCTCACAACTCTCTTTTACTCTTATAAGCATGAACAATCAATATTTATTAATAACAAGAAACCTAAAAACCTTCCCTCAACTCAACTTAAGGTTTTTCAGATGTTTCCATGATCTTCTCACCTTCTCCTTAGTTTTTTTCCATCCTTTTTCAACTTCCCCTAGTTGTTTTCTAAATTAGGACAAGAAATTTTGGAAGTTTCCCTGGCCATATCGTTCATCTCTAGCCTTGGGAAGATGTTTCCTATCAAAACCAACTTTCAAAGAAGACATCTCCTATTCAAGCAAGAAATCTCCGTCTAAGACAAAACATCTCATCTTGGTAGTAGACATCTTATCTACAACAAAACATATTCCCCAAGAAGACTACACCCTTGATAGGAATTCACCCCAAGTCTCAGCCAAAATGTCTTTTTTGACTCCAAGATGTCTTCTTCAAGCTTGAAACTTGTAAACACAAAAGTAGGAAAGGAATAATGGAAATCAGAAGAGGTATCCCTACACTAGACAATTGGATGGAAAAAGGGCCTATTAGGTACTCATTTAAAAATAAAAATAAAATTATGCATATTGATGACTTTTGGTGTATTTTCAATGATGACAAGTGAAGTGCATATGTTCTATTTTGTTTAGCATTTTTATGGTCAATTTTAGGGTTATTGATAAGAGAGTTGTCATGCATAATTTATAGTTAAATGGTCCTTTATTCAAGCTTACATTTTTGTGTATGTGAAAACATGAGAGTTTGGAAAACAATTTGATAATGAAGATTTCAAAAGTTTTGCACCATGTGAATCCATCATGGTAGTTAAGCTTGGTACATTTCAATCTATATTTGTCTCTCCTTTTTATATTGAAATTGAGCTTGTATAGTTTACTAATTTTGTTAGTTTAAAATAAAATTTTTTAGTGCTTTCATGATGACTATTGATGAGTGATAGGATATTCCAACACTCAATCATACAGGTCACAAGTGTTCACGCATGACTAGATTGTAATCCATGGATGGACAATAGTGAGTTAAGAGTAAGTTTGTGATCATTGTATTCTCACTTAGAGTTAGCATGGTGCAAAATGTATGGTTTAACTCTAAGTGAGGTATATGATAAACTGATGTTGGTTAGCTTTAAGTATGCTAAGTATAAACATAATGGATAATTAATGTAATTTCTATATCTAATTATAATGAAAATGTAAAGCTCTTCTATCCTAATGAAGATAAGTGTCCATTTCTAGTTTTTTGTACATGTCCTAGGCTGATGTAATTGTTACTGGGATTACCAAGTAACTTTACTATTGAGTGAATTAAGTAAAGTTACTACTAGGTTACTAATCAATTATACTTTATGCTAAAAAACAATTGTACTTATTTTGCCTTACTAATGAACAATAGAATAGTAAATGACTTAAGAAATGCAAATGACTTAGTAAATGTAAACATTATAGAAAAGTAAATCTATTCTAAGTGATATATTGCAATGATGAAGAACAATCTTGATCTTTATTGTTGTTCATATATTGTATCTAGAAATAATATACTCAAATAAAGATTTTTATGCAGTTGTAATTTACCACACTACAAGCATTACACTAACTCTAACTTAAGAAAAAAAAAAAACAAATTGCAAAAATTTCACTAAGTGTTGGACTTAAACTTGTTTTCGACATGATGGTGGGATCATATTTATAGGCATAACCATGGCCACTACATCGTATATATGATGACATATGGTAGGCTATGATATCATATCTATGATATTGTAGTCCTTTATCATAGCCTTCTAATTAACTAAAAAATTGTCCTCAAGTTCAAATAAAAAGAGGATATAATTCCTTACAAATTGGGTTATATGAACTTTAACATCATAACACATATTTACATGACTAACCCTACTATGAATGTTGCATCTTTGTTTAAGGAGTACTACAAAATATCATACAATGCATGATTCACACATGGAAAAAATAAAAAACAAAACAAAACTTGATGTAGATTTTTCATGTTCCAAGTTGTGGTGGCTCCTCCATTGGCCTTTTCTCCATTTAGCATCTAGCTTCTAGAACTAGTATCTATTTAGTAGTGCTTTGAGCTTTTCTTCCTCTATTTTTGGATCATGCACCATCCATATGAATTCAACAATGTTTGTAGGAGTTAGTACTTCCTAGGGACATGGAAGCTATGGAAACATTTTGTTGGCCTTGACATACCATGCTACAAATTGCATTCTTTCTACCTCAAAGGCTCTTGCCATCTTTTGTAGTTCTTGATAATTAGTCATTTGCCCAACTAGCTTTTTTGAAATATTTTTCTAGTCTTGGTAGCTGGATTTGACTACTTTTAATTTAGAGTTTGTAATGTGAAGCTTTTGTTGTGCATATTTCTTATATGCAAACTCTTTTTCATACATAGAGTATATTGGGCCACTTGCTATTTTAATTTTATTCTTTTCTTACCTGCTATCAACCTGGCTAAGTTAGCATAGTAGAGATTTTCTAACCCCATTTATTTTGTTAAGTCCTCAATATGCAGGTCTTTGTTCTTTATTTCTACTTAATGAACATGGGTAAGACTATCAAAGATGGATTTCCAATTAGATGTTTACTATATTATAGAACTGATCTTGGTTTTGGCCATCTAGATTTCCTTCTCATTAATCTATTTATATATGCCCACTTGGTCTCTAAAGTGCTCTTTAAGCCTCTCATGCTTCCTAGTCTCATTTTTCCATACGTTGATTTTGATAGCTAACTTTTGTTGGACTACATGTACTTTTATTAACAGCATTTTGTTTTCATGGGCCAATTGTCTTATGTTGATGTTGACTCTAGCAAACTTCTTTCTAAGCTAATGAATACTTTCCTCTAAGTCATTTTTTATTTTTCCAAATCTATTAGCCTCAAGTTTTCTATAACAATTCTTTTGTTTTTTTCTCCAATGTAGTAATGGCCTTAGCATATGTGTATGTCTGAGCTTCTGCTATTGAGACATTCCACACTGCTTTATTCTTCTCCATCTCCATCCATTTTTGCTTGGTCATTAGTTGACCAATATGCTCATCTCTAAATTATTTTAATTGGTAAGATGCAATGTATCATATAGGATCTTATCTTTTGGTTCTTAATGTGACTAATTCTTCTTGTAACCTCTACACCTTACTTTTCATGTGTTGCATCCTTATTTCTACCATGACCAACTTGCCTTTGATGGATATTAATTCAAACTATACTACAGTGATATCATTAGGGATATCAAAAATATTCTACATAAATTGTCCTATCTACAAGAGTCTCTTCAATGCATGTTCATGTTCTTTATGGCTCATTGACATTCTGGCTAAGGTTTCTATATCTTCGACTCTAGTAATATTTACTAGTGGCATAATGAGAACATTGATGATTCTTTAATATGATCAATTATAACTTCAACTACTTTGACTACATCTTGGAGTTTCATGAACATCACAGTGGCTTCTTCTCTAGTTTCCAGCATCACTTGAAATAATGTAGTATTCCCTAAAATTCGTTGTGCATAGTCATCATCTTCTCTTATTTGCAAAGATACTTAACCACTTGTAGGTCCTATAAACACAATAGATTTGTGGAAGTATTTTTGACTCTATACATGCTTGAGAATTTTCTACTAGCCCAAATTATTATTTCTACTATTTGCTATAGATGGCTTATTGAAGGTCTATAATCTTGTTGTGCTAGTGGAGTACTTGGTCTTGCTCTTTTTGTAGCTAGTTGACCTACTAGATCTTGCTTGTTCTATGCCAGTGGCTAGAATGTTGGCCATTGGTGTTGATCATGCAGCAACCTCAATGTCTACTAGTTTCTCTACTTGATCTTTCTAAGATGGCACTGGTTTGAAAATTAGCATATGAAGCATTTTTGGCCTTATGAAGAACATCTTGGTGTAACCCAAAATTCCTACTTTCTTACACACTTTTTTTATAAGACAAGGGAATGGTAGAGTGGGTTTTCCTATCTTATTCTCCCTAAATCTTTTTTATATTTCCTAATAAAAATAGATGGCCTATGTTATTTTGAAATTTCCCCATCAATATGGTGCTTCCTCTAGTAGCATAGGTGGAAATTTGGTTGAGTCTCTTTGTTGGAAAAATGTAGTATGTTCCAATCTTGAAGTAAATATTTTTTGCAATAGATAATCCACTATATTTGTTTTCTATGGTTCCATATACCCTCAAATTTTGTGCATCTATGTTAGACCTTGTAGATATTTGAGCAATATTGGCTCTAACATTTACTAGATTAAGTGTCCTTGCAATTGCTTCAACTAAATAGGGCATAGTCACTCCCTCCATATTTACCATGGCATCATCTTGCTTGTTATGCCAAAATTGGTGGACTTTCCTGAAATACCATTCGTCATTGCTTGAGATGGTTGTCCATAGGGTAGAGGCTTGAAGTTGTTTGTGAACCTTTACATGTGGGAACTCCATGAAGGATACAAAATTAAGTTCCACTAGCTTGGAGACATTCATTGGAGATTGTTAGGTGTTGTCCATGTTTTGGAGTTGGTAGTGTATCAGCTTCTACTTGCATAGATTACCTTGTTGCATGTGTGGACTGAGAGATGCTATATGAATGTGCTTCTTGCTTTGTATGAGGAGTTTGTTCTATAGCTCATCCTCTACCTCTTCCTCTAGGTCTCTTTTCCCTTAGTTATGATGATGCTCTAGCTATAGGTCTCTTTGGCAACATCTACAATCATAAGAAAATTTAAAATTACCCAGCAATTCTACAAAAAATCCTAATAGCTTATAATCCTCAATCAGTTTTTGGGTATCATTAAAAGTATTAGATATAATTAATTTCATTCTTACTCTAGATTGAAGAGTTTGGAAATTATATTAACTTGGATAAAATCCTTGTTTAGAAAAATCATTATTAAATAATCAATTGAATACAATTTTATTTTGATGATCCATCGTTATCCTTGATTTATTTTTTAAGATGTATTTGAATGATTAATTGGAAAGAATTATTAAGTTTATTGGCTTATGTTAGATCAAACTATTATTATTTCTTATTGTTCTTACCCTTAATTTTTCTTCTAGGCATTAGATAATGCTAGCATAATTTGCAAAAACTATGTGGAATGCTCTTCCCCACAACTAAGTTGGTTACTGCATGAGTAAAAGGAATCAAGAATGGCTCAAATTAGATGTGTGATGAGGAAGATATCGAGTTCTAAAGTTTGTTAAATAGAAAAATAGCATAAACTCCCCTTGCATGAAATGATGGAATAAAAAAAATTTCTAATGGTCTGTACATATATATAGATTTTTATAGGAAGATATCATTGATGTGACATCATTGATGCAATATCATAGCCCTTGTGATATTGTATGTATGATATCATCATTGAAATTTTAAAAATTTTCAAAACTTTTGTAAATTCTAATAGAAAAATTGGATGGAATAGATAGTTTCAGAGGTGTAAAGATAACCCAAAGGGTTCTTGATCATAGATGCTACTTAGAAATAAGAATTTATCCTGAAAAGTATGTAAAGAAGAAGTTTTGGCAAGGTAAGTCAACTAAGATTTTAGGAGATGATTTGATTAAAATAGCTAAACTTATGAATGAGTATGAATATGTACGAAGATAACGATGATTACTTAGGTATTTATGAGGTACAGGATGCTATGGAATTGGTCATCAAATATGAAACATAATAGTTTTACAAGTGGATCCTTCCCAAAGTAGGCTCCTATCCCAAATGCCCTTGTATAATCACATCTACAAGTGTCTGTGGGCACTTAAGGAGTTGAATGTAAATCAAACCTATTTTCTAAAATACACATGATAGTATTGCTCTAATAAGAAAATAACACTATATTATATAAAAGTATCAAATTATAATTATATATAATAGTGAGCTGGAATGGTAGTAGTAGGGATTGTAGAAAATGCAACATAAGGTGTCTTATCATAAGCATAATGAATTCTATATAATGCATGGTTAAAATGATCATTAGCATTTCTATTCAAGATCCAAACCATGTCCATAGCACTTAACAGTGGCATCACATTATATCATTCCAAAACTGGTAATTATAAGACTATCACAACTATAAAAAATATTATTATCTAAAAATGAAGTACTAGAAAGCAATTTATCAACTACATAGTTTACTTAAAAGGAAACATGGTCTTTGGTTAGAGGAGTGGCTTTAGGCATGGATAACATGGATTCCATGGATGGGGATGAAACAAGAAATGATTGATTGCAGGAGATGTTTAAAGAAAAGAAGTTAACAATTTCACCAAAAAAGGAATGCTAGTGGGTCCTCCCCAAAGCAGGCTCATGCCTTTTATGCCCTAACAAACCCACAAACTAAAGAGTCTGTAGGCTCTAGGAATGTCATTTGAAAGCAAGAGTTAAAAACTTATCCACAAGAATTCACCAAAGAAAAACAATGCATCAACCCAGAATGGACTAATGATAAAACTGGCAATGAAGTGGCAAATGGGAAGAAAGATGGAGAGGAGAGAATGGAACGGAATCCCAAGAACAAGGTTGTGTAAACTCTCTTGTGTACTTTATGGTTAATGTGACTAAGTAGAACTCATCCCAAATACAAACTCAAACCAACCACATTCAGTGACCTCACATCAACACACTTGACCAATCCATCCACTTAAAGGTACAAGAATGCTTCCACAAAGAGTCACCACCATTCCGAGGAGAGCGAGATGGAGAAGTAGAAAGCAAGAAAGGGCCTTAGTTAGAGGGAACCTTTAGGCATGGGTAACATATCTTTCCAGTTCCATAACCAGTGCTTGTAGCCCATATTGCTTTATTATGTCTAAGGGGTGTGCTTTGAATTCTCACACCTTTTTTTATTTTTTTTATTATTATTTTTGTGTGAGAACCACACCATGCAAAGATTTATTTTTATTCACTCAGCTTCCCAATTTTTACACAATGTCAAAATGGCAAAAAACACAAGAAAAAGCATCCAAGCACCCAAGAGAATGGCCAGTACAAATGTATCAAATCCCCTTGAAGTCACACCCTTTTCATCCTTTGAGTCTTTTCTTGGTTTGAAAAGTACCCAGCCACCAATTCATTAAAATTTTACTTAGAAAAAGGGACTGTACAGTTCTAAGCCAAAAGAGACCATAGAGTTGTATGGATGAGTAGATGATGTGGAATCATTACTTGTTTTACCAAAAGAACCATACCTTAATATCAGCATCATAATTCAAAGGTAAAAACCAAACATTAGCAATCAATATGATATAATTCAATCCATCATCATGAGAACTTATTGGATGACGAATAAAAGTAATCAAGCAAAGAAAGAAATAGTAAAAATATGAACGATGGTGTAAAACAAAAATAACAAAAGTTGGAAAATTGTGTAAAAATTTTCAAAAAGAACTGAGGGCCTAGAATGGTCAACATAGGTAGCCATCTCCCCCATGACTAAGTAGGAAGGAGGAGATCCAAAATAGTGAGCAAGGTTATCCATTAAGAGAGGTAGCATGTGTACTGGCTGTCCTAAGCTCCTGGAAAGGTTTGGTTTGTTGCACATTGACCAAAAGTTTCTTATCCAGGCTCTTTTTTTGTATATTGTCATGGCCCCTGAAGGAAAAGTTGCATAAATAATATAAGATCCTTCCCACAGTGTTTGAAATTTAGTACGTTATGGCACATGTGTGGGTTTCTAGTAGAGAACCTTATCTCCTAGCTGATATTTAACTTTCCTAATTCTTAGGTCATGACATTGTTTATTGAAGGTCTTGTGTAATTCGTTAGATGATAGGGTAGCTAATCGGTTTTCATCTAGCAAGTTAAGGGTTACTAATCGTTGTTTCTATGCTAGATCAAGGTCAAGGTTGAGATCACATGTTGTGGATAGTGTACGGAACTTAGTTTGAATGGGAAGCGTTGGTAATTTACCATACACTAACTCATAGGGAGAGTAGCCTGTAGGGAGTTTCCATGTGGAGCAGTATGCCCAAAGAGCATTGTTCAGTTTAGTGCTCTAGTCTCACCTAAACTTGCTAATAGTTCTTGTCAATATTTTTGTAATCTCCCTATTGATGACTTCGGCTTGACCGTTCGCTTAGGAGTCATATGGTGTTGTTAGTTTGTGTTCAACCCCTAAGCATTGCATTAATTTTTGAAAAGTTACACTTGTAAAGTGCATACCATTATCTGAAATAAGTGCACACAGCACACCAAACCTGTTTATGATTTTTTGTTGAACAAATTGTGCAACTATAGATGATGTACAATCTTTAATAGTAGTTGCTTCCACCCATTTTGTTAGGTAATCAATGGCAACAATGATATAAGCTTTTTCATTGGACATTCATGTAATCAGCCCCATAAAATCAATTCCCCAAATGTTGAAGGGTTCTAACAGTTGAATCCATTATTGTAGACCCTCCATTCTAGCAATCATTCCCCCATCACATTGACAACGCTCACAAGATTGGACGAAACGATGGGCATCCCATAATAATGTAGGCCAATAATATCTTGTAAGCAGGATCATCATGGTCATTCGTTTCCTAGTGAAATGACCCCCACAAGGACCCTCATGAGCATCTTGGAGAACTCGCAATTGATATATATTGCGAACACACCATTGAACCAAGCCATCGGGACACACTTTGTAAACTTGCCCATTGATCTCCATAAAGTACTTGGCTCAGTGAAGAAACTGTTGCTTCTTCTTAAGGTTTAACTCTTGTGGTGTTTGTTGGGTGAGGAGATAGGTAAGAATGCTACTGTACCAGTTTTTCTCCATCAATCATTGATTATTCACTACACTAGCAAAGAGGAATTCATCAGGGAAATGATCAAAAATTGGATACTCATCCTCTTTGTTGTCTCATCGCAACTGAGATAAATGATCAACAACTACATTCTCGATGCCCTTGCAATCGATCATCATTAAATTGAACTCTTGTAAGATTACAAGCCATCGTACAATACCAGGGCTTACCCTTGGCTTGTTCATGAGGAACCAGATTGTACTATGATCTATATGTACATATACTTTATATCCTAATACATAGTGTCTAAACTTTTCTAGTGTAAGCACTACAACCATTAATTCTTTCTCTGTGGTAGTGCAGTTAAGTTGTGCACCAGTGATACTTCTACTTGCATAGTGGATGTAATAAGGATGCTTTTGGTCATCTAACTACGTAAGTATAGCTCCTAAAGCATAGTTGGATGCGTCAGTCCTAACATGGAATGGTTTGAACTAGTCAAGAGCTTGTAGAATGGGTGTTTCTACTAGCTCCTATTTTAGAGTTTGGAAAGCTAATTTGCATTCCCTAGTCCACTCGAAAGGTACGTCCTTTTTCGTTAATTTCACCAATGGTTTGGCAACCTTTGAAAAGTTCTCAATCAATCTCCTATAGTAGCCAGTATGTCGAAGGAATGATCGAATATCTTTGATAGTTTTCGGTTGCTGGGTAATTCCTTGGATAATTTTGATTTTCTCGGGATCTACCTCTATCCCTGTGTTTGAGATTTTGTGCCCTAGTACTATGCCCTCTTGGACCATCAAATGGATTTTCTGCTAGTTGAGCCTCAAATTGGTTTCTACACATCTTTTTAACACTTACTCCAACTGGTCCAAGGCTTGATCAAAGTTTGCTCCATAAGTGAAGAAGTCATCCATAAATATCTCCATGCCATTCCCTATTTGTAGTTGGAATATGCTTAGAACTAGTTATTGAAATGTTGCAGGGGCATTGCACAAGCCAAATGGCATCTGTTTGTATGCAAACATTCCCCAAGGACTGGTGAACATAGTTTTGGCTTGGTCTTCTTGCGCTATTTGTATTTGGTTATATCCGCTATATCCATCCAGAAAACTGTAATAGTGAGGCCATGCGATGGTTTCTAAGACTTGGTTGACAAATGGCAATGGAAAGTGATCTCTGAATGTTTCCATATTTAGTAGCCTGAAATCTATGCACACCCTCCATTTGCCTCCCTTTTTAGGCACAATAACTAAGTGGCTAACCCATCCGCTATTAGCAACGGGGTATATGAACCTAGCCTTAAGAAGCTATTCGATTTCTTCCTTAACTACTTGCTTCAGCTTAGGGTTCAATCACCTCTATGGTTGTCTTTGAGGCTTCATGAAGGGGTCAGTGTAAATTCTATGTTGGCATATAGTAGGATCTATTCCAGTTAATTCAGGATATGACCAAGTGAAAGCTTCCAACCATTTATTTATTACCTTCAACAATTCTTCTTTTTGCTGAGGAGTAAGCTTAGCATTGATAATTATTGGTTTTTCGTTTTTAAGGAATGTGTATTCCATACTGGTGGACAATGGTTTTCGCTTGAGGGGCTCTTGCTTAAATTTCTCAGGGATTTCCAACTTCTCCTAGTTGATATTTTCAAGGTTAAGACTTGGAAGTTGGTGGTGGACTTGCTCTAATGCGTCTATGCTATTGATGTAAGCACAAGTCAAACCCTAAGTTGGTTCCATGCATATGACTGAACTACTTTCTTGATCAACTGTCAACCACTGGGTGTCTTCCTATCATGTGGCTGCTACATACAAGCATCTTTGTATGTTAATCACTTGTGCACACTGATTGCATGCAGGCAATGCTAAACTTTGCACAAACCATGACCTCTGCATGTAATTACACCCTATGTCACTATATGCGATGCACAAAACTTTCTTCTTCTCGATCTTTCCAAATGTATTTTCCTTTGATATTTTTAGGGAAAGATCATGGATTCCTAGGCGTGCATCGATGGTGCTTAGCCATGTTCTTCCCATTATGATTGGGAATTTCCCCTTACCGTTGTTTACCTGAATCACTAGGAAGTCAACTAAGTATGACCACCCACAAATAGTGGTAACACTGTCTTCCACTAGTCCCAATGGAATAGTGATGGACTGGTCGGCCAACTCTAGATGGATGTTGCTCTTTTTCAATGGAGGCATGTTCTAGGCCTTGTACATTTCTTGAGAAATCAAGTTGACACTAGAATTTGAATCCAAAAGAGCCTTGCACGGCACATTTCTAGCGATTTGTAAGTATATCAAAGGACTCCTTGAATCAGAGAATTTCTTGGGAAGGTGGCCAACTTTGATCCAATCGGTGACGGCATGTGTTAGCATGACCGTATGTGTTGAGTGCGGTGATTGCATTGAAGGGGGCTCCGAAGTTTTCATTGATACTGAGGCATCTAAGAAATCAACCACTTGTGATTGCAAGGGCTTGGTTGGACTGTTGGTTCTAAAGAAAGGTATTTTCTTCATGTGGTTGTTGGAACCAACAGTAGGTTGAGAGTTAACAACCCTTGTGGCGTTACATTGTTGTGGCTAGGTAGGGATTTCACCTTGCATAGCTAGAGCAAGTGGTAGTGGAGCCACTGGTGGAAGAGATGCGGCTGGATGAGAAGGATGATATGGTTGCAGGATGTCGTCCCTAGAAGAGGGAGTCCCATAATACTAGTAGGCGTGGTAGTGAGGTTGAGGAGTGACATGACGAGTAGAGTCACATGGGGAGATTGGCTACTACACATAATGTCCATATGGGTCAGGTTGCCAGTAAGGATACTGTTGCCTTGGTGGTGGCATTCCCCATGATTGTGGGTGTTGCCACTATTGATATTGCTCAATCAGTTGTGGTGGAGTTCCACTGGGATAATATGTTAAAGGTTGGCAGAACTGCCTTGCGTTAACTTAAGGATAAGGTAACCTTCAAGGTGTTTGCCTTTTGTTTAATCGTGGGTTGAGTGCACACACCCTAGACTCCTGCAAATGTGAGATTATAGGGCAACATCCCTTAGGATGGTCATATTGACATATCTCACATCCACTATCATTGTCTGTTTCCGAATCCACAACCTCTTCAATGATGGAAACTTTACCCTTACCCTTGCTACATGCATGTTCAACCTCTTTCTTTTTTCTTTTCTCACTACCTTGCTCTCTAGACTCCTCTACTATTTTAAGAATAGTTTGAAATCTATTGTCTGAAGAATCCCACATTTGGTCTACCTTTGCCAAAACTTCTGATGTCATCTTTTGGATAGGCAAAGTTTTCCTATTCACCATCTCTTCGAGTGGTGACTCTTCTTCATCCTCACAAAATCTTACTCCCCTCTTCCGAAGGGAAGGATATCAATTATACTCTTCCGCACTTTCTCTTCCGTAGCTCACCTTCTTCCTTAGCCACTTACTCCAATAGTCTTTGAATTTGATGGGACCTAAGCTCGGATAGTCTCCCTTGGGCATAAGTCCCAAGGGTTCTTCTCATTTCATGCCTAAGCCCATCCACAAGATGACGTAGTTGATCCCTTTGCGAATAACCATGGCTAGGACAATGATGTAATAGTGCATAGTATTGACTCATGGTAGCATCCAAGGGTTCATGTCCTCCTTGTTTCTAGCCTTGGATTTTCTTTCAAAAGTTAGACACTCGGGAGTACATTTGGTACTTATCGTTAAATAATTCTAACATAGTACTCCATCTACGAATGGATTCCTATTCTAAAGACCAGTACCAGCTTTCTACTTCTTTAACTAGTGTCCATGGGAACAACTTAAGTTTTTGCCATTTGTTCTCTATGTTTTGTAAGGCACATGCATCATGGAATGCTTATAAGTGATTCTGAGGATCAGTGTTGTATCCCCCTTCAAATCGTGGGATATTGTTCATATCTAATCTCTTGATCCTACTATCTTTCTAGTGCCTTGTTGGAATTCTAGCATCCTCCGTTAGGTCTAACATACTTCAAGTAGCGAATAGGGGTTCATTGTGATCATCTCGTCCATGGCATCTATGATGCCTATGTTGTTCCCTACTCTCCCTTCTTCTATGTCGTGACTCTCTACAGTGCCCTTGTCCCCTTCCCTAGTTGTTTTATCTATAACTTCCACTTTACCTACCTTTATCCCCATCATATTTTTCCTTATGACTACATCTAGATATTGAAGGAGAGGGTGAAGGCGATGATGAAGGTGAAGAAGAAGAAGAACCGTCACCATCATGGTGTCTACTACCTTCTCTTCTGTGGTCTCATCCCCAATTGCAATTATGATCAAAATGTCCATCTTTATCATGAGTTCATGTCCCTTTTTCAAATCCTTTATGCCTATGGGTATCAGAACGTAGGTTATGAATAGTGGAATGAAGGTTCTGATACACAACCCCTTGGCCAAAGTCAAGGGGAGGAACATCGTTGTGTGGGCGACTACCTGAGGTAGGTTCACCACCCTCATTTTCACTTAAGACATCTGTGACATCCTAGGATAACTTACCCTTCAAAGACTTATGATGTCTCTCCTATTGCAAGTTCCTTTGACATTTTTCCTATGTGGGATAGTATTCTCTCGAGTCATGGTCTTGCACAACGTATTCTACGTGTAAGTGTGGCATGCCAATTCATGTGAGAGCATGAAGATGCATGCTCGAGACTAAACGATCGAGAGGTAACACTATGTTACCTTCTAAGTCTCGCCAATGCAGTTGTTCGTCTTAATGGAGGATAAAGGTGAAGTCTGGTATATACTCATCAGGATGAATATATACCACTTGAACTTGTTGAGGGACTAGTGAATCAACATCATGTGTATTACGCCATCGATTGTTTTCTATTTCAGACCTAGGTGGTGAGGCGCTTTCATACGAAGAAGGAGACATACTTGTCTGCTCAGTGTCCAATGTATTCTTGTTTATTATTTTCTCAACCAACCCTAAGGGTTCATTCCAATGATGTGAATGGTTTCCTATGTTCTAGTTAGCGCACAAATAACTAAGTCCCTAGCAACGGCGCCAGTGATGAGTGGCGAGGTACCCCTATGCTCAATCATATGAATACGAGCATTTCATGCATGATCCGATCGAATTCCAAGGACTAAGTGCTTATGCGCCCTTGTGGAACAAGGATGGGTTGGTTGATCATTGTCTTCCCAAGCTTACCTGTATCTCACGATTGTATGGTTAACTAAGCTTGAGGCATATGATTTTTATAGCTTTTATGTTTTTATGTCCTGCGCTAGTAGGGAAGGAGAGAGATAACTAGGTGACTAATTTAACTTAACTACTCATTAACTAAGTTCTAATTAATCCTAACACCAGCATCTGTTCCCACTGGCCATACACATCTTGAACCAGTGCAACACTACTGGGATTACCAAACACTAATTGTTACTGGCTTACCAGGCATTACACGCATGCTCGAAGTGGTCGTGCTTGTGTAATTTAATGATTTTCTTAATTGATCAAAATGAATTGCTATGCTAATAATAGAAATGTAAGGTGCATAAACTAAAATAAATGCATAAGAAAATAAAATAAAAGAAATGCATAAGAAAACAAATCTCAAGTGTTGCAAGGATGAATCGAAAAGCTCATCTTTATTATGCTCAGGTACACAATGCTCAAATAAATATCCATTCATACTTAGACCTCTTGTTGCGGGCACTTGGAAAATACTCTAACTTTTAAACAAACTACAAGAGTTTTGCTACTTGACTTCTAAAAGACTTCTTTCAATTATGCGCCTAGGCACTATATTTATAGACTTGGGAGTAACTACTCTAATAATTAGAGTAACCGCTCTAATAATTAAAATAACTACTAAAGTAACCACTAGAGTAACCACTCTAATAATTAGAATAAGTGCTAGAGTAATCGCTAGAGTAACCACTCTAATAATTAGAATAACTGCTAAAGTAACCACTAGAGTAACTGCTCTAATAATTAGAATAACTACTAGAGTAACCACTAGAGTAACCGCTCTCATTAGTAGGAGACCTGCAACCATCGCCTCAACCTCAACTACTATTACCATGAGTACTGAAGGTTGAAGAAGGACCTTCAACATCCAACGAGCCTCCACCAACTAGCATTATTTGATCTTCTCTTCATCTTTAGCTACGAAAGGATTCCAGCTCTTCAATTTTGTAAGGATGTTCAATTTTTTTCTCTTGAACATACATTTATGTTATTTCATACAATTTAGCACTTAGAATCAATCAGTCCATGATTTCATACCTTCTCAATTTTTTAAGAAGCTCAATCCTACTTTTCTTCACTTGAGCATGAGTTTTCAATTGGTCATGAGGGTATGATAAATCACTCGATGGGCTACATTGATAAGAATGCGTCAATGCATCCCCATCGATGCATGGGTAGATGTGTTGACACAATGATTATCTCTATCTATATAAATGCACATACCCATAACATTTATGGTAGTTTTAAGTCAATTGAGTAGCCAAGTTCTTGTAGTTTTCTTCTATTAGATTTAGAATATTTTCTAGGTACCTGCAATAGGACTTTAAGGATTGTAGGAATCCCTATTCGACCATCAATGTACTTGAACACTTTGATGTGTTAGCAATAAAGACAAGATTCTTAGAACTCCTTATAGCACTTAAAGAATAGTTTAATGTTTCTATTCATGCACTTTATTGTTTATGCATTTTACAATCATGTCTTTAGCTAATTAATACACTTAATAAGCACACATAAGTGCAACCACCTCAAACATATCATTAATGCTTGGTAATCCTAGCAGTATTATTGCTTGGTTCACCTAGTTTCTTAACACTTGGTAATCCAATAGCATTCCTAATGAGTTTAGGATGTACACGGAAGGTGGATCCAAATGCTTATGTGGGGAATTAGATTAAGGCATTAGACAATTAATTAGTTAGCTCACAATTAATTACTTTATTTCACACTTAGACTAAATCAAAAAAAATATAAATAATATAAATAAAAATCATGTGCCTTGTCTTACACTTAATCATACCCTTGCACTTACACAAGTGAAGCCAAGAAGACAATGATCATGTCTTTAAGTCATTACCTTGCTTATCATGCATTTAGGAGCTAAAGTCCATCGAATCCGATCGGATCGCTAGTGTAACACTTGTGATTCATATAGTTGGACATAGGAACCACTTTTTGCTCATCAATAATCATCTTCCTATCGTACTTTACCCAACACCTATTAGTTTCCTTTACCATCTCTACAACTCCATGTTCATACGACCTCTAATTCTTAGGTATAGGTACCTTAAGTCAAACTCCCAAAGGTCACTTGAAAAGACATGTTAGCTATGACAATTTTCTCTTTTATTAAGGATCATATTATAATAATTACATCATTTTTCACAAAGTGATACCATCATGCTTATGAAATGGCTCCATTTTAAAATGAGGATGTGAAAAAAGGAGTTATTCAAACACAAAGCTAACCACTCGTAGCCATATCTCTAAGAGGTAAAATATCTTCTTAACAATCTAAAATTATACAAGATTGAAATCATCCAAATAGGTGAAAACAAAATATTAAATGCATCAACAAATCTAACAAGCTTTGTACTAGAAGAAAATGCTACATAGATCTAAGTGAAGATAAAAGTACTTGACTAGCATTAGATGAAAAGAGAAAATAAAGGTTCATAACTAGAAACCATAATGAAATAATTTTCTAGATCAACTAAGTAAGATGATCTTTCCAACTTTCCATCTCAAACATTAGAGTAAAGATGCATGGACCTTGATAAGTGACATGTAGATATGAAGAAGTTTATGAGTTTATACAAGCTTTCTAAAGGTCTTTTAAAGTCCTCATAGAAAATTTTTAAATTAGAAGCCCAACACTGCACTATGTTAGTTAGGAAATTATACAAGAGAAGTTTTGAAGAACCTCTCTTTAGGTATCTAAAGAATTAAGAAAGTAGAAAAGTGCTAAAAGAAGCATACTCAAAATGTATAAACATCATTTAGGGACTAAATCCTTTACTACACACCTAATCAAGTTAGGATATTTCTAGAAGAACTTTGTGTAGGACTATTTCAAATATTCTAAGGAGTGTAAAGAGTACAAATGCATAGCTGATTCATTAGTTAGCCAGCTACTGAGATGCATATCACATATAAAATATGGATCTTTATATAATAGGAGTTGGATGTTATTTTTCTAATAAATCCATGACCATATGCTTCATACCAATGTATGCTCATTGCAATAGAATACTTTATGAAATTGCTCAAATTAACTGCCATAAGGGAAGTCATCACTAACTATGCATTCAAATTCCTTATTGAGAATATTTTCTTCAAATGTGGACTATACTATAGAATTGTTAGTGATAATGACTTTTAATTCAACTATTAAGAAATGAATACCTTCCTTAAAACGTATGGGATTAAGATTCTCCAATCCTAGATATCCTTAGGCAAATAATTTGGCAAAATCAATAAATAAATAAGTCATCTAGCTATTAAAGAAAACTATCAAAGAAAATCTAAGAAATTGACATGAAAAGTTGGTACAATTACTATGGGCTCATAGAATAATAGCTAAAATATCAATATTAGTCATGTCATTTTCTTTGGCTTTTAGAGTTAAAGTTGTTATTCTAAATAAGATAAAAATTCCCAACCTAAAGGCTATCATTCAAGAGAAATTTATAGATGACTAACATGAAGCAAAGGATGGAGTTCCTAGAACTATTAGCAGAAAAAAGATGGTAATCCTTTGAGCGCATTCCATAGTACCAAAAGAGAATTAGGTAGACCTCAACATCTTAAATATAGGGAATGTAAAATAGGGAACATAGTCTTGAAAGCCAACTTAGGAGAGGATAAATATTGTTGAGTTTTGTGATATGATAATTACTGGTTCTAACAAAGAAATAGAAACAATTATATAGATTTTGATAATAGAAGAACATAGTTAGATTATAACACATCATGAGCTTTATACCTTTATGGTGTTAAGAATATTTGCTTTGTAAAGGTCTAAGAAAGCAAGTGCAAAATAAAGTATGTTGTGTCTATCTACCATCACACTTATACTACTTCAGAATATATAGAATTGAAAGATAGATATAGGTTTGAGAGAACTATCATGTTGATTAAGTTAATAGACATGATGGATAATTAAAGATAATCATTAAACATAAATCGTATAACCAATAATAACAAACATATCTTAAATTACATACATCCCATATCAATGTGCTTCATTGTAATGGTGTGAAACAACTTTTATCGTGTTCCATGATATAGAACTTATATGAAATGTTAAATTTAATATAACACACCAAACCCATAACAAAGATTAGTTTAAGTTTATTAAAAATTCGATAGGTCCTTATGTCATAGCTAGAAAATTCTTTAGGGGAGTATATAAGTTATAAGATACTGAAGGTATCTTAGAAAAAGAACTCATTAATGTTTATTTATTGAAAATGTTCTATGTTTGAAAGATTAATAATTTGATCTTATTATGTTAAACATAAGAAGTCTAGTTATATTATGTTATATGAGATGCTTATTATTCTTATTGTTGATTCTTTTTTTGTTGAATCTTTGGAACTTTACTTTATTTGTGCCCAACTCTAAAAAATCTTGGACAAAGAACATTTTGAAAAGAAAGAGAGAGAGTTTTCCTAAGAAAGAAAAGAAGCAAAGAAGAAAGAGAGAGTTTTTATGCATGTACAAGAAGAACAATGTTTCATTCTTTCTCTGATGAAGAATAACAATTATTTTAGTTCAAAATTCCATAATATTTATTAATATGAATGGAGGGATTGTGGACAAAGAAAATTCAAAATGATCCAACATCTTTTAGTAGTTGTGAAAAATTGTACATAGCTCAACCTTTTACTTTGTTACAACAAAATGCTAGTAGTAGTGGAAAACCATCCAATCATCTTTCTAGTTGGGAACATCTGTAAATAGCTATGAGAAATTATACATAGATTAACATTTGTATCATACAGAGAGAGTGTGTGTGTGTGTGCATGCATGCATGCACACATGCTACGCATGTGTGTGTGCGTGTGTGTATGTGTATTAGACTAAGAGTAAGTGAATTAGTGAGTGAAAGGTTATAAATGAGTAAGAAAATTTTCTATTTCCTTTATAGGTTTTAATTCCCTTCCTAGAAAGATCTTCCTTAGTTTTTTTATTATGCAAACCCCACCTAGAAAGATCTTTCTTAGTCATTTCTTTTCAAACTATTTGTGTTCTATATAACACCCACCCATCCACCTAACCCTAGGTAAGAGAGCATTTCATCAAGTCAAACCCCAAATAAACATGATCATGATAAGGAACAAAAGTTATACAAATTGTGTTGAGCATTATTTAGTGTAAAAATTGTTTTCTCCTACTTTGAATAATTTTTTTAAAAAAAATTTATTTGGGTTAGCAACTTTTTTAATTATTAAAATTTTTATTGCCCTGTAAGGTTTTTTTTTAAATATATTTTTTTCTACTAGTTAGTGATCATTTATAGCAAGTTTAACTCATTCATGTTGAGTTTAACTCCCACTTGAGTTCATTTTTCCTTTTCCTCTAGAAGTAGTTAGAAGAGCTACCTTCTTGTGCTAAGAGCCTATTGTAATGATTTTTTTGAAAAATTAGAAGAAGTTAGGAGTTCTCATACTTTTCAAGTTTTATTCAATTTATAATTTTTCAACATGAAGTTTCCAATTATTTGATTTTCACAATTCAATTTCTCAATTATTTCATAGTACATTTCACACAACATCACAAGATTCACAATATCATAAGTATTTCTCAATTTTAACCACAAAGCTTTCATTCCTCCTCATCATATCTGCTACGCTTATTCCAACAATCAGTATCAAAGTAGTTAATCTATTTTCATGGCTACTAATCAAATCAAAGACATTACAAAGTGTTCTACTATTTTTGATGCTAGCAATATTTTACTTACTGGTCATATCTAATGAAATCGCTCCTCCAAGTTCATGAGGTGTGGGAGTATGTTGAGCCTAGTGTTGTTGTGCCTCCAGATCTGAAGATGCGAGAATAGAGGAACAAGCTTAGAATAGACAGGAAGACTAATTCATTTATAAAGATGATTATTTTTACTAGTGTTTTTGGAGGTAGTTGAAGCTATAACTAAAGGCACATCCAAGGCTTGTTGGAACACCTTGCAAGAAGAGCACAAAGGTAATGAGGTAAACAAGAAATTACAAAAAATGAAATATAGGACTGAGTTTGATAATTTGAGAATTACAAGAGAAGAGTATCTCTTAATTTTTTATAGGCTTCACATTTTTTTGAGAAATCTGGATGAGTATGATTGCAGCCTCACAATGCAGCAGAAGGTAAATAAGATGGTGCAAGTTCTTTACAATGATTACAAATTCTCTACCTCCATTAAAATTATTGGTCATAAAAAATACCTCTCTATCTATATAATTGATGAATTAATTGCAAGTTTGAAGGCTTTAGAAGAATTGAAGATTTCAAATCTAAATGAAAATACTTATGTTGCAACTTTGATGAGCCAGGCAAAATTTGGTGCTGGATACCTTTAAAATTTATTTTCTTTCTTTTTTGTTTTAGAGATTGTCACCTTGTCTGTGACTGACCCACGAGTCATAGCCCATGAAGGAATGGTTAAAAAGCCAAAAAAATCATCAAGACAACAAATAGTCAGAATTGAATCCAATTAAATTCCATACTTATGCCTGTCACTCATAAGTAAAATTACAAACCTTTATCCTAACTTCTAATCATAAGTTCAAGAATAAATATTTATAATTAAATCAAATTGAAATTATAAATAATAATTGAAGATCACAAAGCAAACTTGCCTAAATTCTCTACCACGACCTTCGCTGGTGCCTTATCCTCATCAATCTCCACCATGCCATTACCTGTACTGATGTTTAAAAATAAGTATTTTAATAATAAATGGATACGAAAGAATTTGACACCAATCCATTATTTTTGGTGTAGGTGCCAAATCTAGCGTTCTTGTTATCATGAATTTGCCAAAAACGATGGGAGAGACATTGCAAAAATGAAAAAGATAACTTAGTCAACTCACAACCAACAAAATTCCAGGAACACCATCGTTGTCATTGTTATTTGATGATGGTGACAATGACAGTGGCAGGTTCAAATCTGGTAGCAACAACCTGCATTTTTCTCAATTCTCAAATTGCCATTGTGGTCGCAGAGAACCATCTTCCCTGTCACCGTATATAATATATATATATATATAATATTTTATAATATAGTTTATGTAAAATATATAT
>MNCI01004648.1:204675-248985 GCA_015680685.1 Gnetum montanum
CCATACACCGTGACAACAACAAGTAAGTCTGGGAAGACAACGACTAATTAACCCCAAGTGTTCCTTGTGGCGTTTAGGCATTTAGTCTACGGAGTTCGACTGAATCGCGCGTGCTACGCTCGTTTCATATGGTTGAGTGTAGGGGTACCTTGCCACTCATCACCCACAAACCCCACCATGCCATGTGGTGTAAGAATTTTGATGTTAGTTGAAACTAAGTAGAAACAGTAAAAAAATTACTAATCATGACCTTTACCATGACCTATAATGGGTCCCCACAACCTCTATCATAAATCATGATGTAGCAAAACCCTAGCCAAAACTCACTTTTGTATTTTTAGATGTTAACTTGGATGACAACCTATGGTTTTGACCATGGCCATGACCACCAACCATGATCAAGAATCTACACTTCATCATGATCCATGATACATCTGTTGTCACTACCATATGTCATATAAATTCTAAGACAAAGTCCATATGACACTCAAACATTTCCAAGTCATTGTATGAGTGAGCCAATAGTTCCATGGTGTCATAATGAATAGGTATGAACTATAAGACTAAGAAGAAAATTTCCAAAATCCAAAAGATAAAACCATAACAGAAAAATCCCTAATTGACATCAAAAGCCATATAAATCTAACAAGACAAAAAATCCATATTTAAGTTTGAAGACCAAAATTTCCAAGACTAAAATGGACATTCCAACATCATTATCAATACTGTACACCATAACCAAAACCCACAAGATTCCTTAATTACACAAGTAAGCCAAATTCTCATCTCCCAAAATACACATCATTATGCATAAAATTAACAAATACATGGCTATAAAAATAGTGCCAAAAAATCTTACCTCTCTACCCACAGTATATTTCCAATATGAACATAATAAATGAAAATTGCATAGTACTATAGAAATTCAATACAATCACAATGAAGCCAAAAATACATAAAACTTATCAAACTAGTAAATATGAGATAAAGGATCAAGAAATATTTCTTGATGAAAAATGCCTAAAAATTAAGAGAGACAAAAACACATGCACATGGCTATGCACAAACTCATACACATGTATCCAATAATGCATGAACCATAATTACATGAGTACAATTTCACTACCACAAGTTTCTAATCGAATAGATCTTCTACTTTTAGTTAATGGATGTTAACTACGCCTAGTGTATTGAGAGAGTGATGTTTTTATAACAAACAATCTACTAATTTAATTAATGAAAAATGAAAGTATCATTCCAAAAGAGTTTCATAGATGTAACTTAGTTGACATAGCTTAGTTAACTAAGCATATAATGCATCAATGCAAATACATTAACATAGCAATAAAAAATGCTTATACATATAGTTCACTTCTCCTATTTATGACTCCATTTGGTTAGTATTATAGTTGAACTTTTGCAATTTGTTTCCATAGTTTAGTAATAGTCAACGACTTCCTGCAACATGAATTTGTGCTAATTGTATGTCTTATTCAAGTAGCATTGTACCTTAACATAGTCCATGACTAGCAATAAGATCAAAATTGATTCATATTCATTGTAGCTTTGACTTAAAATAGAATTTCCGTTCATTAATATTTAATTTCTATACAATTAGTTTAATGTTTACATTTATATGCACATTAATCATAAATGAAATAAGTATGACTAGTTTTAAGTATAAACACGTATTTATTTAGTAATCCTAGCAACACTATTGCTTAATTCACCTAGTAGCATAATGTTTGGTAATCCGTACAATGTGTACGTGAGTTTTGGACATGTAAAACAAATTCAAAATTAGACACTCATTGTCTACACTTGGGTTTACTTTATAACACATTACATTAGTTAGATTAATTTGATATATTTTAATATTGTTTAATCAATGTCTGAATAATATCAATCATCATATGTCTCAACTATGTTTAACCATACACATTAACAATCTTTACAAGTATAGCTAGGAAGATAGACCCATGATCTCACATTTAACTCTCTAGATACCATGCTAGTCCCATTTATAGATTATGACATGGTCTACCACAACACTTGTACAACATTACTTAGGCATAGGGACTACATTACTGCTCATTATTAACCTTAAGTAAAATTTTTGTTTCTAAAAAGAAAACTCAATCTATGGTTCACTTATCTCACATAAAATTCATAAATAAAATCTAGTAATAAAAATGCTAAACTAACTTATACATAAAACCAATTATTAAAATACCAAATTTTCATTCTTATATGTAACTAGTCCATAAAAAGGTTAATAAACCAATCAAATACCAAAAACATCATAAATAACTCAACCCTATGTGTATGGCCTCTAATAATAAGGTATACAACATTCATATAGAAAACAAGAGAACCACGCATGTAATTATACTTTTAGAAGATGCCCATGTCACATCCAAACCCATGATACCTACCAACCTCATATAATTTGGTCAATATAATATCTAGCCATCAATAAAAGAATTACAATATGCATCATAGAAACTTCATAAATATAATGCCATAAAATACATCTACTAAGTCATATAGCATAAGTAAAGACATCCATCATGTGCAAACATAAGAAAAACACACTCAAAGATGGTAAGGAATACTAACTTTGGTATCCAAAAATACAAGGTCTAATATTTTATTAATGATATTTTTTGTGTTTCCTTAACTTCGTGAAATATCATAATGTATAACATTAGTGTGATAAGTAATCATTAACTTATTATAAATCATTATTATCCATATTATCCACGTTCCAAAAATTACAATTTTCTTTCTTATATACCATGAACATGTGGTGATGATGTGGGAAGCCACTCTTCCACAAGAAATGACCTCTAGGTTTAAGTCCATACCTAAACCTTAAGTAATTTTCATTCTAATCCATTCTCTTAGTAGTTAATTTAGAAGAGAACACATCATAACTAGCTTTATTAATGGTCAAAGACAATAATGAGAAAGCATACTCTCAATCCAAACATCTACATACCTTGAGCTTAATTCTGCTCATAATAAATTCACAATGTATTCACTTGTATAAGGTATCATATTTGAGGACTCAAGCACTTATTTATAGTCATGGGAGACTCATCAACTTATTCTTGTGCTTCAACTTGATAAAAAATAGATTTTAATGAGACAATGAGTGCCTATGAATCATAGTAGCTTCCAACCCACAAACTGGAATAGGACTTCAACTCTTATCTATCCACAACATCTCAAATCTTGAATTATAATAAAAAATTATTTCGTAGGTTAGACTATGAGTGTCCTCAAATCATAGTATACCATAGCTAGATAGAAAAAGAATTGAGAAAATAGACTTTTAAACAATGCAAGGCCCTGTGATATGCGATTGCTCACATAATAGACTACAAGGAACTGCAAGTTACAGCCTACTCATAGTTATTTGAGAAAGCATAGAATTGACCCAAAATTAACTCCAAAAAGAAGCCAACAAAGACTTAGATCTAAAACATGATAAAATACTATGAAATAAGAGTGGAAAATAAGATAAATCATCATGAAGCTCACATCATCCCTCCTACCCTTGAAAAGAATGCATACTACTTAAGACATTACACTTTGGATAACATCAAGCCCCCATAAATTCAAGTTCAACTCATGAATCCATATAACATTTTCATAGCATTCATTGCTCTAATGAATTAGATACTTGTTTTTTTTCCTTCCTCTTATGCTCCTAGCCTCTCTTACCTTGAGCATTATAAGTCTTCTTGGTAGCTTGAAGTTTAAATCATTTATTTCTTTCTTTATCATTTAGATGATTTTCTAGATGGAGTGATATTACTATGATAATAACTCAAATCTAAAACATTGAAATACACAAGAAAGAGGCAGGTCATTAGGAAGGTTAAGTTTAAAGACATTCTCATTCAACTTTCATTTGATTTGAAAAGGCCAAATATTCCTTGACTTAAGCTGAGCAAAGTAAACATTTCTTTTTCTCGCCTTCTTGAAATAAACCCAAACATAGTTCCCAACTTGAAAATTTGATATCTTATTCCTAAGATTCATCTTAGCTACCAAATCTTCTAATTTTCTTATCAACTCTTTGATTTAGACATGTACAATCTTCATTTAGTGAACAGAATTGCTCCTCAAATTAACACATGCTTTAGAATTTTCCAAATCATCAACCATCCTTGGAGCAAAATCATAGTTAACTTCAAAAGGTAACTTCCTAACATTAATATAATATGCATTCTACTAGGAAAACTTATTATGAGTTAGCAAACTTTTCCAAATTTCAAGCTAGTCCACACATAAACATCTCAATATTTGCAACAATGGTCTATTTAGCACTTCAGTTTGTTCATCCATTTACAAGTCATAAGCTAAAGAAAATTTTAATTTAGTACCCAACAATTTCTACAAGGATCTCCAAAATTGAATTGTGAATTTGACATCCCTATTACTTATTATATTCAATGGAAGACCATGTAGCTTTATAACATTTTCAAAGAATAGATGAGCTACATGTGATGCATTAGTACTTTTTTAATAAGGTATAAAATGAGGCATCTTTGTAAACCTATCAACTACAATCAGGATAGAATAATTTCTAGCTTTTATCTTTGGGATGTCACACATAAAATCCAAAGATACATTTTCATGCAGAATCTAAAATCAATAAGGGAAAATATTGACATTGAATACCCTACTCACCTTTAAATCTTTGACATACCGCACATTCCTTCACAAATATTTAAGCATCTTTGGACATACCTAGCCAATAATAGGATTTGACAACCAACTCATGGATCTTTTCTCTTCTCATATAGCCTATTATATTGTTGGAATGTTTTTCTTCTAAATTTTTAGCATAAACTTACATTTGAACACACATATCTTACTATTGTTTAAAGAGAAGATTATGTTGGAGGTGATAATCCTTTCATCTATGTTCTCTTCCATCTAATGGATTCTTCAAATTATTCCAAATCTCTAAAAAGTCTTTATCATTTGCATCCAAGAATGAAAACTCTTCAAAACCAACCACATTTTCACATGAATGGCTTACCACATGCAACCTAGAAAGAGCATCAACAACAACATTATTATTCCCACTTCTATGTTTCAACACAAAATAAAACTCTTGAAGTTACTCAACCAATTTCATATTTTTAGCACTTAATTTCTTTTGAAAATTGAGAAATTGAACTATTTTATGGTTAATGAGCAATAAAAATTTACTCTACAAAATATAATGTCTCCAATGCTTAATAGTTTACAAAATTACATAAAGCTCTTCCTCATACACATTATACTATTAAATACTTCCATTTAACTTTTTAAAAAAGAATTCTATGGATTTACCTTCTTGAGATAGAACTATGCCAATAGCTAATCCACTAGCATCCACCTTTACTTCAAAAATTTTGGAGAAATTTGGAATGGGTAAGACTTGTGCACTAAATATTTTCTTTTTTAGTTGTTGAAAACACTCTTCTTTTTGTGTATCCCACACAAAAATAGTATCTTTTTTCAAAAGAGAAGGCATGAACCGAGAGATGAAGCAAAGTTCTTGATGAACCTTACATAAAACCTATAGGTTCAATAAAAGATCTCATCTGATATACATTCATTGGAGAAGGTCAATCCTCGATTGCTTTGACTTTAGAGGGCTCCATATTCACTTGGCTTTTATAATAACATGTCCCAAATACATAACTTTTTTCTATATAAAATAATATTTCTTCATATTGATGAGAAGTTGGGCCTTATAGAACTTATCGAACAAAAGCTTCAAATGATGCAAATGCTCTTTTTCATTAGAGTTGTATACAAGAATGTCATCAAAAATCATAATGCAACTAATTTCAATCAAATGCCTTAATACATCATGCATAAGTCACATGAATGTTATTGAAACATTGGTTAGGCCAAAGATATGATCGACAATTCAAACAATCCATAAGGTATTTTAAACATCATTTTTCATTTATCTCTTACTCTAATCCTAACTTGATGATAACCACTTTTTAAAGTAATCATGAAAAAGATGTTAACATTGATCAAAACATCCAATATATCATCCATTCTTGGAATATAAAATCTATACTTGATAGTAATCCTATTTATAGCCTTGAAATTAATACACATCCTCATTTCATTTGTCTATTTATTTGAGACAAGCATTGCTAAAATGACACATGGAGAAATATACTCTTTGATGAAACCATTAGAGAGAAGGTTACTTACTTCTATACCTTTTTCCTTTGACTTAGAGTCATTTTATAATCCCTCTCATTTGGTATCATAGCATTTGGAATGAAGTCAATTTGATGTTAAATGCTTCTCATGGGTGGCAAACCTTCTAATTTACCTTTGAAAACATTAGTAAACTCTAATGCTAAAGGCTTAATAGCTGCTAGAAGTTCATGTGTTTGGTCCTCAACACATGTTTCCAATGTAGCCACAATTTCAAAACCAAAGCTAGCTTGATCATATTCATGAATATATTCTCTTTCATTAACTAAAATTAATGCATCATTGATAATAGTACCTACTTTCACTTGAGCAAGGGTCATTAATATGAGGTCATGGATTTCATTACTTCTTGAGATTGACTATCCATTTCTTACACCATCAAAAGTAGCCTTGTTATCAAAATTCCAGTGTCTACCAAGAATTATATTTGCACAATCAATGGAAAAAATATAACAAACCACATTAGCCTAGTATGATCCAATTTTAAAAGACAATTTGCATCTATCATGCACATGCTAGAAAATATTCTTGGACAGCCAATGGACTTTATAGGATTTAGGGTAAGGAATGGTTTTCAACCCAAGTCTTTGTATAACATCATAAGAAATAACATTTTCTTAGGCTTCATGTATGGATTACGAACTTAGAAGGGGGGTTGAATAAGTTTCCCAATTTAAATGTTGAAGCCACCAAAACAAACACAAATTTACATGGTTCCCTAACTTGGGTATGTCCACAATTTCAAACTTTGTTTCTTTAAAATGTGGTTTGAAGGGCATCACATCCTATACAAGCTTTCAGCTCTGCTATGGAGTGTTTTGCTGTTGCAAAACCACTCAACCTATCAAGGTCCCAACAAGCTCAAAATGTGGTTTAGAGGATCCCACAACCTTTACAAAATTGAGTTCTCCATCAAAGTGTTTTAATGCTTCAAAACCACTCAATCTCGTAGGATCTCAAAAAGCTTAACAAAGGTATCTTCTCACAAGAAGCACATCAACCCTGCAAGGTAAAAAGAAAGAAAGAAAAGAAACAAGGAAATAGTGTAACTAAATTTATAGATCCTTGCACTTGAAGCTCAATACAATCTGATGAGTGGCAAGGTACCCCCTACACTCAACCATATGAATACGAGTGTTTCACGCACGATCCGATCGAACTCCAAGGACTAAGTGCTTACGCGCCTTAATGGAACACTCAGGGTTAATCAATCATTGTCTTCCCAAACTTACTTGTATTGTCACAGTTGTATGGTTAAGTAAGCTTGAGATATGTAATTTTTATAGCTTTTGTCTTTTTTATGTCTTCTGCTAACGAGGAGAGGGAGAGAAAACTAAGTGGCTAACTTACATTAACTATTCATTAACTAGTTCCTAAATGTTCCTAACACCAGTATCCATTCCCAATTGCCATACGCATCCTGAACCAATGCAACATTGCTAGGATTACCAAACGCTAATCGTTACTGGGTTACCAAGCGCTACATGCATGCTCAAAGCAGTCGTACTGAGTGTACTTAACTAAGAGGATCGAAGGTTGAGAGAAATATTAATTAACTAGGAAAGCATTAAACATTCAATAATAATTAATTACTAATTAGCTTAATGTTTATGCTACAAGGTTTCTCATAAAGTTCATCTTTATTACCATACACAAATGTGTGCTCAGGTACAAATTGCTCTAATAAAGATCCATTCACTCTATGACTCCTATTGCGGGCACACAAAAATTATTCTAACTTTGAAATGACTAAACTGCAAGAATCTAGCTAAGGGTCTAAGTCTAACTCCTTGGGAACAACGAGCGTTGCCTCTTATTTATAGAAGATGAGGCAAGACGCGATATCGCGTACGCGATATTGCATGGCGGATGCGATATCGCATACGTGATATCACGGCTTATCATACCCCTGTGAGTGAATGAAAACTCATCCTCGAGTTCCTTACAAAATATTAGGAAGGTATGGGATTATTGACTTGAATGACAACTAATGGTGAATGGGGTGACATGTGAACAAATCAACATTACAACACCTGGCAACATTAGTGTTCATGACCACAAGAGTGAACACTATACACATTTGACATCCAGCCTTATTTGGCAGTTGAGAGAGAAGAGAGAGAGAGAGAGAGAAAAGGAGAAGACGTGTTGGTGCTGACGCCAACATTGCACCTTCCATTGTCCATCCATGAGTGCGCCATCAATCTTGTCCCTTGCACAACTGTTCCAACACCAGTCCATCCTGAGTGTTTCCTCTAGGTCCACTCCATTGTTGTATGATTTCCATCTACACACACAACACAATCACATGTGAGCAAGGATAAGTAAATCACAATATAGTTAATACCTTGCTTCAATGTAAGGTCCATTGGCTAAGTTGTAATATGGTCGATACGAATTCTAGAGATATAACATTTGTGACTACCCAAGGTGTAGGGGTTAGGAAAAATTGAAAAAATTGGACCAAGGCCCCCATGACTAAGAGCGATCCTCCGATAGCGATAGAATGGAAAAAGATAAGGAATAAGAAAGATGGAGAAAAAGAAACAACGGTAACACTGATAAAATGGATGTCAAAGATGGGAATGAACAAAACAAATGTTGAGTGTGGAAATTTTTAAGGGAAAGAAGTTAATTGATGCATCATATAGGAATGCCAGTGGGTCCTCCCCAAAGTAGGCTCATGCCCTTTATGCCCTGACAAACCCACATTCAAAGAGTCTGTAGGCTCTGGGAATCTCATTTGGGAGCAAGAGTTAAAGACTTAACCCTAAGAATTCACCAAAGAGAAAACAATGCATCAACCAAAATATAGATTATTGATACAACTGACAATGAGGTGAAAAATGGAGAAAGAATGATGGGAAGAAGAGAATAGAATGGAGTCCCAAGAACAAGGTGGTGTACAGTCCCTTGTGTATTTATAGTTAATGTGACTAAGTAGATCTCATTCCAAATCTAGCCTCAAACAATCCACATCCAGTGACTTCGCATTAATACACTTGGCCAATCCATCCACTTGAAGTAACAAGAATGCTTCCGCCAAAGAGTCACCACCATTCCTAGGAAACGAGAAAGGGAAAAATACGAAGCGAGAATGGGCCTTAGTTAGGGGAAACATGTTTCTTTAGTTCCATAACCAGTGCTTGTAGCCCATATAATTATTTTGTCTAAGGGGTGTGCTTTGAATTCTTACTATTTTTTTTATGTTGCGTGAGAACCACACCATGTAAAGACATATTTTTATTATCTCAGCTTCCCGATAATGGAGCAATGTTAGAATGGTAAGGAAAACTCAAGAAGAAAACATCCAAGCACCCAAGAGAATGGCCAGCACAAATGCATCAAATCCCCTTGAAGTCACACTCTTTTCGGTCCTTGAATCCTTCCTTAGTTTGAGAAATGCCCAGTCACCAATTCATTAATAGTTCTATTATTAACAAAGGGACCGTACAATTCCAAGTCAAGAGAGACCATAGAAATTCATGAATTCATGGATGATGTGGACTCATTGCTTATTATATCAAAAGAACCATACCTTAGTATCAACATTATAACTCAAAGGTAAAAACCAAACATTAGCAATCAATAGAATACAGTTCATACCACCATCAAGAGCACTTATTAGGTGATGAACCTAACAAAACAAACAAAGACAAAAACAAGAACAAACAAAACAAAACAAAAATAAAAACAAACAAAACAAACAATCACACAAAGAAATGAAAAAGTATAAACAATGTTGCAAAAAAAGAACAAGAAAAGTTAAAGAAATTTATAAAACAAAAATGTGTAAAACAAAAACTTAAAAAGGAACTGAGGGCCTCAATTGGTTAGCAAAGGTGGCCATCTCCCCCATGACTAAGTTGGAAGGAGGAGATCTGAAATAGTGAGCAGGGTCATCCCTTCTTAGAGGTATTATGTGCACTGATCGTTCTAAATTCATGGAAAGTTTTGGTCTATTGCACATTGACTAACAATCTCTTATTAAGGCTCTTGTCTGACTTTTTTAGAAACTTCCAACTTCCCCCAGTTGATGTCTTCTAGGTTAAGGTTTGGAAGTTGGCGATGGGCTTGCTCTAGTGCATCTATGCTTTCGATGTAGGCACAAGTTATTCCCTCAGTTAGTTCCATGCACGTTAGTGAGTTGCTCTCTTGATCAGCTATCAGCCACTAGGTGTCTTCTTGTTGTGTGGCTGCTACATACAGGCACTTTTGTAGGTTAAGGTCTTGTGCACACCGGTTGCATGCAAGCAATCCTAAACTTTGCATAACCCATGATTTCTGCATGCAATCGCACCCTATATCATTGTATATGATGCATGGAACCTTTTTCTTCTTGATCTTCCCAAAAGCGTTCTCCTTAGATATTTCCAGGGAAAGATCGCGGATTCCTAGGCCTGCATCTATAGTACTTAGCCATGCCTTTCCCATTATTATTGGGAAGTCCCCTTACTGTTATTCACTTGTATCACTAGGAAATCAACTGGGTACAACCACCCACACAGAGTGGTAATGATGTCCTCCACTAGTCCCAAGGGAACAATGATGGACTAGTTAGCCAGCTCTAGGCGAATATTGCTCTTTCTTAATGGAGGCAGGTTCTAGGCTTTGTACATCTCTTGTGATATTAAGTTGACTCTGGAACCTGAGTCCAGAAGAGCTTTGAATGGATCATTACTAGCGATTTGGAGATAGATTAGAGGGCTTCAAGGATTAGAGAATTTCCTGGGAAGGTGGCCAACCTTAATCATATCAGTAACGGCATGTGCTAACATGCGTTGAGCTCAATGTTTGGTTTGAAGGGAGCTTTGAAGCCTTATTTGATGGGGAGGCGTTTAAAGGTTCAACCACTTGTGGTTGTGAGGGCTTGGTTGAACTGTTGGTTCTGAAGAAAGGTCTTTTCTTCATACGATTGTCAGAACCAATAGCGAGTTGAGGATTAACAGCCCTTGTAGCATTGCGTTGTTGTGGTTGAGTAGGGAGTTCCCCTTGCATTGCTGGAGCAGATGGTAATGGAGCTATTGGTGTGAGAGTTGCGAATGGATTTGAAGAATGCTATGCTTGTGGGTTATCCTCCCTAGGAGAAGGAGTTCTATAATACTCATGAGCTTGGTAGTGATGTTGTGATGCAACGTGACTAACAAAGTCATGTGGGGAGATTGGATGCTGCACGTAGTAGCCATATGGGTCTGGTTGCTGATAGGGGTATTGTTTCCTTGGTGGTGGCATCCCCCATGACTATGGGTATTGCCACTGTTGATGTTGCTCAACAAGTTGTGGTGGAGTTCCACTTGGATAATATGTTGAAGGTTGGTGGAACTGCCTTGGGTTACCTTGGGGATAAGGTAACCATCGAGGTGCTTGTCGTTTGTTAAGTTGTGGGTTCAGTGCATACACCCCAGACTCTTGTAGATGTGAGATCATTGGGCAACATCCCTTAGGATGGTCATATTGGCATATCTCGCATCCACCATCATTGTCTGTGTCTAAATCCACAACCTCTTCTGTGATGGCCATTTTTCCCTTACCCTTGTTATGTGCATTGTCCACTTCTCTCTTTTTCTTTTTGTCATGGTCACTACCTCGCTCCCTAGACTCCTCTACAATTTTGAGAACAGTTTCAAACCTACTATCCAGGGAGTCCCACATTTGGTCTACCTTTGCCAATACTTCTATTGTCAACTTTTGGAGTGGCAAAGTTTTCCTATTCACCATCTCTTCGAGTGGTGACTCTTCTTCCTCCTCACAAAATCTCACTCCCCTTTTTCAGAGGGAAGGATCTCGATTGTACTCTTTTGCACTTTCTCTCTTCTGTAGCTCACCTTCTTCCATGGCTACTTGCTATAGCAATCTATGAATTTGATGAGGCCTAGGCTCTAATAATCTTCCTTAAGCATACATCCCAAGGGTTCTCTTTGTCTCATGCCTAAGTCCATCCACGAGATGGCGTAGTTGATCCCACTGCGAATAACCATGGCCAGGGCAACGATGTAATAGTGTGTAATAGTGGCCCATGGCAGCATCCAAGGGTTCATGATTTCCTTGCTTCCATCCTTGGATGTGCTTTCGCAGGTTACACACTCGGGAGTACATTTGGTACTTATCATTAAACAGTTCTAACATTGTACTCCACCTTCGAATGGATTCTGGTTCTAAGGACCGGTACTAGCTTTTAGCTTCTTTCACTAGTGTCCTTGGGAACAACTTCAGTTTTTACCACTCATTTTCTATGTTTTGCAAGGCACATGCATCATGGAATGCTTGTAAATGATTTTGAGGATTAGCGTTGTATCCCCCTTCAAATCATGGGATGTTGTTCATGTCTAACCTCTTGATCCTACTATCCTTTTGGTGCCTTGTTGGAACTCTTACGGCCTCCGTTATATCTAGTATGCTTCTAGTTGCGAGTAGGGGTTCTTCATGATCATCTCATTCATAGCATTTATGGTGTCTAAGCAGTTCCCTACTATCCCTTCTTCTATGCCTTGATTCCTTACAGTGCCCTCGTCCTCGTTCTCGACTGTCTCGTCGATGTTTTTCACTCTATTTTCCTTTATCCTCATGATTGGTTTCCTTATGACTGTGTTCAGACACTAAAAGAGAGGGTGAAGGTGACGATGAAGGTGAAGAAGAATGAGAACCATCGCCATGATGGTGTTTTCTACCTTCTCTTCGGTGGTCTCATCCTTGATCGTGATCACGATCAGAACGTCCGCCCTTATTGTGCATTGGTGTTCCCTCGTTGAACACTTCATGTTTGTGGGTATCAGGACTAGGGTTGTGAATAGTGGAGTGGAGGTCCTAATACACCACCTCCTGACCATCATTAGGAGGAGGAACATTGTTTTGTGGGGAACCTGTTCAAGCAGGTTCACCATCCTCAATTTTGCTCAGGATGTGCAGAGCGTTATGGGACCATTTACCCTTCAAGGATGTATGGTATCTCTCTTGTCACAAGTCCCTTTGACATTGTGCTTCTGTGGAATGATAGTCCCTTGTGTCATGATTGCATACAATGTATTCTGCGTATAAAAGCGACATGCCTATTCGTGTGAAAGCACGAAGGAGCATGTTGGGAACTGATCGGTCTGGAGGCAACACTATGTTATCCTGCAAGTCTCTCCAATGTAGTTGTTCATCTTGGTGGAGAATAAAGGTGAAGTCAGGTACATACTCATCGGAATGAGTATATAACACATGAAACTGTTGAGGAACTGGCGGATCTTGGTTACACGTATTATGTCGTCGATTGCCTCTTGTGTTAGTCCTAGGTGGTGAAGTGCTCTTATGCGAAGAAGAAGACATCTTTTCTTGTTCGGTGTGCAATGGACTGTTATCTTGTCTTTCTTTGATTAACCCTAAGGGTCCGTTCTAGTGTTCCAATGATATGAATGATTTCCTATGTTCTACGCAGCGCACAAACAACTAAGTCCCCAGCAACTACGCCAATAATGAGTGGCGAGGTACCCCTACACTCAACCATACGAATACAAGCATTTCACGCACGATCTGGTCGAACTCTAAGGACTAAGTGCTTACACACCTTAATGGAACACTCAGGGTTAATCAATCGTTGTCTTCCCAAACTTACTTGTATTATCACGGTTGTATGGTTAAGTAAGCTTGAGGTATGTGATTTTTATAGATTTTTTCTTTTTTTATGTATTATGCTAATAAGGAGAGGGAGAGAAAACTAAGTAGCTAACTTACATTAATTATTCATTAACTAGTTCCTAAGTGTTCCTAACACCAGTATCCATTCCCACTTGTCGTACGCATCCTGAACCAGTGCAACGTTGTTGGGATTACCAAATGCTAATCATTACTGGGTTACCAAGCACTACATGCATGCTTGAAGCGATCGTATTGAGTGTACTTAACTAAGAGGATTGAAGGTTCAGAGAAATATTAATTAACTAGGAAATCATTAAACATTCAACAATAGTTAATTACTAATTAGCTTAATCTATATGCTACAAAGTTTATAATAAAATTCGTCTTTATTGCCGTACACAAATGTGTGCACAGGTACAAATTGCTCAAATAAAAATCTGTTCACTCTATGACTCCTACTGTGGGCACACAGAAATTATTCTAACTCTGGAATGACTAAACTGTAAGAATCTAGCTAAGGGTCTAAGTCTAACTACTTGGGAACAAAGGGCACCGCCTCTTATTTATAGAAGATGAGGCAGGACACAATATCACGTATGGGACATCACGTACACGATATCACATCTCATCATAATCAAAACAAGAAAATGATGTTACAATAAAGAGCAAATACAAATTCTCTTAGAGTAGCCAATGATGAATCTTTCAATGAATAGTGCTTTCACAATTCCCAATATTTTCTCTTTGTGTTATAGCCTTAGAGAGTTTTCGAAAGCTCCTTGAAAATTTTGCAACAGCTATCAAACAACTAGTATAGATGTCTACTTCAAAGTTTGGATGTCTATCTGAGAGTGGCTTGAATGTAGAAGAGACATTTATCTTTAAGTGTAGACATTTACCTATAGACATGTGCCTATAGACGTCTATCTTCCAAGATAGACATCTATTGTTTTTTGTAGACATCCACTTCACTTTTGCAATTTGGGATCTAAGGCATTCCCTTGTCAATTTGACATCTTGGTAGTCTTTGAAACATCTTCGTTTGGCTTGTAGACTTCGTTTTCATCCATGCTCTCCTCTTGTCCATTTAATCTTCATTTTGACATCTCAACGTAGATCTTATTTTTGAAGTTTCAGATCTCCATGTGAAGATCTTGTTCATGGCCCTACAAAATTATCATTACACACATACAATCTACATTCTCCATTTTCTTTAAGGTTTTGACAGACCAAAAGGTCAACACCACCATCCACAAGGATGTGAATCCAGTAGTTATTGTCAATACATCTAGCACCAATTCTAAAAAATAACTTACTATTAAAATAGTTACTTACATTAATGTTACTAAGGAAGATGCAACAAAGCTCAATCCCATCATTAATCCTCAATGCATAGTCATTTTCTTGGCTTGAGGTGTCTTCATCAACTTGTTTAATGACTTGAACTTCTTTTTCCTTGCTAGCTTTGGCCTTCTAACACTTCCATTTCTTGTGATCAATTTCACCACAATTAAAGAATCTCATCTTTGATTTTCCACCTTGGAGTCCTTCTTGGAGTTGTTTGTCTACTCATCCCTGTGCTTCTCTTGTTTATCTTCCTTGGCACTTGTCTTCTTCTTTGGACTTTTTGATTGATTTTACCCATTGGATTTCTTAACCTTGGAAGATTTTTGGCCTTTTCCAAAGCCATTGAGTTGCTTTTTATCCTTTAATGCTAGTTCAAAAGCTTCATCAAGTGTTTTTGGTTAATAGAAGCTAAGTTCTTATTGATACTTCCTCCTAAGACAACCAAGAAAATTATATGCCTATTTATATTTCCCTCAATGAACTCTTGTCAACTAGAAAACCTTGCAAAATTCCACGTAGATTTTGTGCATACTTTTGTTACTTTACCTCAAGTATTTAAGCTTTTAGATAACTTCTTTCCTATGCTAGGTTTTATCAAATTTTTGCCTTAGCATGAATTGCATAAGTTGTCAATTTTTTATTGGTGTCCCACTATTTACCAAATAGGCTTGACTATTTATTTCCTATTAAAGTAGTATCATACATTCCAGCTTAGTTTCATCATATGTCATCCTTTGATGATGATCAACCTCTTCAAGCTCAAAATACTCATTACGAATCTTAAGTCAAGAGAGAGAAACTTTAGTTCCTTCCAAGCCATTGAAGAGTTTTACCTTAACATGGGCCATTATTAAGGCTTGTCTAAAAGCTCTAGCCAATGTGTACTCCATATCTTTAGCATAGGAAGAGATTATTAAATTAACAATGGAAGCAACCCCTAATAGAGGTCTTGATGCCACATCATGAATTCTCACATTATTCTCATGATTTGGAGCATGTAAACCATGAGAACTTGTAGGTGGAAATAGCATATGAGGTTTCCAAAAGTAGGGTCCTTATAGCCATCATCATGGAAGGATATGGCTTAGCCAACTCTTGGAATGGTAGAAAGATTAGGAGAGGGACTTCTTGAAGATTCTTTATGCCTTGATGACTTCAATACAAGTGACTAGTTCTTCTTGGTCACCATTTAATCCAACCTTGTCATGATAGCATGAAAAGCCATCTTCATTTCCTTCATATCACTATTAAGAAATTACTTTGATTGCTTCTTTGATGCTAGGAGGTCTTTGCACATTGAGATTACAAGGGAAGTAATACCCACAAGAAAAGAAGTCTAATATACAAGTATCTACAAAATTTGTAAGGTACCCAAAATTGCCAGTCTTAGAAAAATACTATAATCACAAGTGTTGGAGTAAAACCCTATATATCAAAGCACAATAAGAGTAATGGTTATCCAAATCTAAGAAAATATGCAATACCTAGAATAAAGATCCCTTGAAAGTGCAAAAATATGAATTCAAATACCCTAATTACATAAATCACAAATGATACAATCAATGTATAAGCAAAATGATATAAGATGCAATCTAACCATTGCTTATTAATGATGATTGAAGTCTCCCTTGATGGATGTTCTCTAAGAAGCCAACACTCTAATACTAATTTGATGTGAAAAGCCACTCTTCCATAAGAAATGACCTCCAAGTTTGAGTTCACATCCAAACCTTAAGAAATTCTCATTCTAATCCATTATCAATAGCCAATGTAGAAAAGAACACATCACAACTAGTATTATTAATGCACAAAGACAATAGTGAGGAGGAAAACATCCAAGAAAATGGTTGCAAATTCACCTCAAGACTCTCAATCCAAACATCAATGTCCATTAAGCTTAATTGTGCATACAATAGACTCATAGCATATCCAATAGTGCTAAGTATCACATCTAATGGCTCAAACACTTATTTATAGTCATGGGAGATTATCATGGACTTATTCTCGCTCTTGAACTTGATAAAAAATATATTTTAATAATACTATAAGTGCTTGTGAATCGTAGAAACTTGTGACTCTCATACTACAATAGACTATAACTCACACTTATTTGCAACCTCCCAAATCGCAAATTCTAATAAAAAAATCCCATAGGTATTTGTAGATCGTAGTGCACTACAATTAAATAGAAATAGAATTGGGAAAATAGACTTTTACATAGTGTGAGACCTTGTGACTCATAGTTGCTTACACAATAGATTGTGATGGATTGTGAGCCACTGTTTGCTCACAGTTGTGTATCATAATACAAAATTGACTCAAAACTAACTACAAAAATAAATTGACAAAGACTTAGATCTAAAATGTGATAAAAGACTATGAGATAAGAGTGGAAAGTAGGACAAACCATCATGATGCTCACATTAGATGACAAGTGAGGTAATTCACTTACTTAGTCACTCCATATTCATCCCCTGTATAAGTAATCCAAAGGGGATGCATTTGGGGCTTTTTAAAAATATTTCAAAATCAAGTGATAGAGAGCTCATATTGAGTTCATTCTATTTGAGGCTTTATCAACTTTTATCTTAGTCTTTTTTGTGTTCATGAAAATTAATTGAATCAAGAGAAAAATTTATTAGTATTCATAAAATCATTATATTTGAATTAAAGATCATTCTTCATGTAAGGAGTGAGAATGAGATCCTAGATTCCATTATCTAAAGCTTTTCATATAACTTGCAAGTGAATCTTTAACTAAATTATTAGCTTTTACTATTTAGTATTAAAGAATCATATGTTGGCCTATCAATTTAATTAGTCAAATTAGAATTTTATGACTCAGCATTGTCTACCAAAATTGGACATGTAACTTGGATCTTACAAATCAAGAGTCTTACTACTAGGCTAACACCTTGTTATTTTCCCAAGTTCAAACTGTCATGACAAAGATAACATTAATATATCATGATAGCTACCTATAATCTAATGTTTCTCAAATGTATATGATTTTTTCCAATGGATCTAATTTTTCTAGAATTTCCCTATAGAGGATTTCATATTACTCCCAACTTCTTCAAACAATGTTGAAATTTTTGCTTCTTCTATCAATGCAAAAATTTTTGTTGATTCTCAAAATGTAGATTTACAAGCTATTGAGCAAAACTTGGTAACACCTTCTAGTAATATTGATGTAATTAAAACACCTAATTTTGTTTTTCCTAATAATGCATATGAGTCATTAATTACTAATGTTACATCATAATATGTGTTCATTTTAATTTTAGATTACCTACCTCATATTTGAAGTTTCACTTTGCAATTAAGCGATGTAATGAAAAAACATGACATTCAAGTCCTTTGTGCTAGGTATTATTGTTACTTTTTTTCTACTTGTTGAGTTAGACAATGTTTCGATAATGCAATGTGCCCTAGATGTAGGATCTTTTATGTATAAACATCTGGTGCTAATCATTCATAAGTGGACTTATGTCTATTCTAAAAATTCTAAAGTTCCATGTTTTGTCAAGCTATTTAACTTCCACTAATATTTTAGAAGTTGAGTAGAAAATTGTTAGTCTTATTTCTCTCATTAAACATATGAAATCTGTTTTTACAACATTCACTTTTCATAGATGCTTTTTTGTTGAAATCAATCTTCTTAATTGTGAAAAGGAATTGGTATTACCTGTAGTTGGAAAGACTCATATTTAGCCATAATCTTCATAATTATTGGAAATTTTGTCATTGTGAAAAACATAAAATGCTAAAGAGAAGAAAAAATATATTGAAGTTGAAGATTAAAAAAACAATCTAAAGTTGAAGTCATGAAAAATAAAATTAATATCAATAATAAGAATGATCTAGTGGTAATAAAGAAACTATAAAAAACAAAATATTCTATGAATGTTTTTACAGTACTATAAAAAATATTTATAAGATTAGATAGATAGCTTGTAAGACAAATGCTTCCTTATCTACCAAGAATAACGTTGACTCAAAAGTTAAAACTCATGTTGACAAGTGGGTTATAGCTATTGATAAAGACTCTTGATGTAAGATCAATCATGATGAACAATATAATAGAGAATTTATGCCATCATTTTCTATTAAATATTTCTTTTCTACAAAAGTTGGTATCTCTTCAAAACTTTCTATTGCTATCTCGAATCCTTTTGGTATTTTAAGTTCAAGCATGGATCTTGAAAGTAATGTAAATTTTGTTATGACTAGGATCATCCTTCTTACTAGTAGGTAATTTTTTTGTTACTATTTTTCAAAACATTATTTGTAAGATTGTACATCTAAGTAGACACCCATAAAATTATGAAGTTTTTTTCCATGTTATTTTTCATATCTTCTACTTAGTGTTAAGCATGTGATATTTGAACTTTTTACTTATTATTAATAATATTGTTGGGATCTAATACCCCATCTCCCATATTAGGTATACATATTAAGATGCACTTATGGTTGGTTACTAGTGATAGGTGGCTTAAATGGTTAGCTCATTGCCTTGTTAGGTAAGAGGTTATCAGTTTGAGTCATACTTGAGGTGTTATTATATTCCTTTATAATTTTTGTAATATATCTTGTTGACTATAATTATAGTAATTTTTCTAGGCTCTTTCATTATTAAACCCATAGAACCTAACACTGAAATCCTTTCCTTGTATGGAGGTATTGTTCTAAGCAAATAATGCATGCATTCTTTGCCAACATGAAGGCATTGTTCTAAGCAAATCATGCATGCAATTATCATCACAAAATTAAATATTCCATCAAGAAAAATTAGCAACTTCAATTCACCAAAAGAATAATAATTTCTTTTTTATTTAAAAACACCTTAAATAAGATAACGATGCTTATTTCTTAGGCACTCACCTGAGGCTAGATGCCATAGACCGAGCTCATCTTCTCCATCCCATAGGAACTACAAGATTGCCCAAGGGATGCCAAATCATATACCCTAATTCCATAAGCATAATGCATAAGCTATTTACTCTAGTTAGGTAGAAAGGATTCAAATCATGTATCACTTGACTCGTTCATCATTGGAAGTTGGAGAGGTAGGAAGGGCATGCAATGAAAACTAATAGATGCCCTTGGTACTTTTTTCTTGAGTTGCAATTAGCGTTTAGCATGTTTGGGTTGACATAGGTTTATTAGCTAAAGCAGACCACCCACTCATTCTTTGAATTAGCTTATTGTAATCTTTATAGTTGCTAGGAAAATGAGTAACATGTAATGCAACAAAGCTTACATTAGTTGTGACAATACCATTTCATATGTATTCATATACACTACTAGCTATGATTGGCCAATGGAACAACAATCTTTCTTCATAATTATATATAGCAGTATGGTATGATCCTCCATTTGGGATAACCCTAGGGTCATCTAAAGGTCAAACCACTTGGCTATGAGGCTTTCTCAGGAGATGTGTTATATTTTCATTTCCATCTATTAGAAAGAGTAGCTAAATGGTCAAAAGCATTTCATCCTATGTGTTCATATAAGCTACATTTATATAGCTACATGAGTCACTTGTCATCTAACGGTTGCAATGTGTTGGAAAATTTTGATTGATGTATGTATGTCCATATTAATGATCATTCCCCTCGATATTAAAGTTGTTTCATCATTGTACCTAGACGTAAAGCTTGATTTTATGTGTAGAATATCATGTCACTTTTTGAAACTTTGTTTAGAATCCAACTTATTGCTTAATATTGATGTGTTCAATGGATTAGCTAAGCAATAGATTAGGAAACAACTAGATGACACACCTCCGCCTAATGGCCTAAGTTGCTATGAGCATTTACTCGATGATCCATTATGCAAAGGTATGTGGTTAGAGTTGAAAGGTTCCAACAAGGCAGGGAATGTCCTTTTGCCTCTTCGACTAATTGCTCGCATCAAAGTTTAGGTTTTTTTCTGCATTTCTAACAATCAGGTTTTTTTCACAAGATCATAGTAAGACTGTGTGGCTTGTGTTCAAGAGTGTCTAAGTGTTTATGCTGTTAGTTACTAGGTGCAAAAAATATGATTATTAATATTGTATAGTATATTATACATACCTACATACATACATACATAAAATATCTTCTTACTATAAACAATAGAATAAAATAAACATGCTAAGAGATATTGAGAGAGGTAGAGGACATAGTGGGAGCCACTTCATGATTAACTGAAAAATAGAAGTGTACTAAGATACTATTTTGATAGTTAGAGTGAATCAAGTTGAGAAGTGTCCATTAGTATGTTGAAGGTGCTATAGTAATATTATTAACTAAATAAGTGGATGTTGTTTTTTCATGGAATCATTAACAACCTCATTCCAACCTTTTCTACAGTTGTCTAGATGTATCTGTGATAAATATAATCCCATTAGAAATTGCTAGTTTGTGTACTGAAGAGTTCCTGATCAAAGACCTAACGTGAAGCACTTAGCAGTTGCATGATTGTGCATGTCTAGGGGGTGGATTGAAAGCCTCACTAGGATATGCCTAACTAGATGAAAAGTATATAGTTTGTAAGTGCACATGATAACTACAGGGGGTCATTAATAAAGTGAATACAACAACACAAGCATGCATACTCTGGTATATGTACCTAACGTGAAGCCTACCTTAGTAGACTCCAAAAAGGACCCATTTCACAAGCTTTCTAAGTAAACTTTAACTTAGAAGAAAGAACAAGACAATGAATTGGAGAAAATTACCCTTTTTATGTGAAAACTCTCAATATGTAGAGAATTATATAAAAGATAAGGAGCCAAGCTCAATCAAATCTCTTCAAAGGATCTTAGAGGCAACACATGTTCCCTCTCAATCCTCAATTGCTCACAATGAAGCTAAAGCTCAAGATAAGACACTTATAAGAGATTTTCTTAGCCTCTCTCAAGTGCTTTCCCTTGCCTCTCACTTAAAGACTTCTTGCACAAGCTCTTAAGAGACCTCTCAAATCTCTTTTCTCTCTCTCTTATTTATAGCTTGTTTGTGTGACCTTTCATCTTTTCTCCAATCTACCATTTGATTTGATGTTAGTTAAAATTTGCATTAGACATCTAAAAAAAATAATAGACGTCTATTTTGAGTTCAAAGATGCTAGAGTAGATGTCTATAAATCAAGTTAGATGTCTATCATGCAGCTTAGATGTCTAATTGTCAAGATAGATGTATATATTGCTAATGTCAAAATTAAAAATGCTTGTTTTGAGGTTTGGAACCTCCTAACACCTCCAAACAAGTCCCCATAGCCCCTAAAACCTCCCAGACTCATCAAAATAAGTCCAAAACACTCACAAACATGGCAAAACACCTTGGAATCATCATCAAAAGGTCAACACATGAAGACACACACAAACAACATACATACATACCCAAGATACATTGAGGATTACACAAGGGCTGGGTGATGCCCTCATCAGTACCTATCTTATCATGAATGGAGAGGCAAGACTAGATCTGGTAAGGAGTTCATCTTGCTAGAATATATAGGTGGAAAAGTATAGCAATCATTTCCTAGGATTGATATATGCTCTCTTCTAGAATTTGTTTTGAATGTGAAAACCCAAGTGTGTTAATCCTCTCTTGCATTACTTCAATTTAATTGAATTACTACCCTGATTGTTGGAAAAAATTAAATATCCTAATCGTTGGCTATAGTCAGTGGTATCTGTTGCTCTTTATGTGAAGGAGCAAGTGTGCCTTTATGTGTTAGTTTTAGTTGGAGAGCATTTGGGAAGTTACCAAAATGAACCCACCCTCTATAGGGAAAGCATATGATAGAAGGGTGGTAGAGCTATGTGGGAACATGAGAAAGTAAGACTATGTAGCAAAGCTAGCTATCTTGTCTTAGTCATCATCAGTATATTAAGTAATAACATATCATTTCCTTTTCATTGAGGGGTGTGGGGTGTGGGTGTTGTGTGTGTGTGTGGAGGTGTTAGGCCCAAAAAATAAATATATTAAAAAAATCTGATTCAAAGTACAAAAGCAAAGAAGTAGAGGAGAAACTCCAAAACAACAAAAAGGAAAGGCCTCACGATTTTGGGAATGCCTTTTTAGGTTTTCATCCTTATAACCAATCTTGAAAAGACCTCCCCTCTTGGGTAGGAAAAGGATAAGACCTTACCCTTATTTAGAAGCACCCAAATGGGTTTTCACTTCCTACTAATGGCTTTCGGTTAATTAAAAAAACTTCAAAGAGAAACATTTAGAAATTTAGCTAAAGCATTAGTTGCTGAATAATGTCATCTTGAACTAATAAAGGAAGAAAATTAGTTGGAGAATCTTTGTGAAAAATGACATTACATTAAAACTTCTAGATGGCATGAAGAAAAAGAGGACGAAAACAACATCAAGTATGAAGTAGAAATCCTTGAAGTTGAGGAGTGTCACAAAATAAAACTTCATCTAATCCTCATTGAAAGGCATGTAAATACTTGCTACAACAAGTCCAAGAGCTATAAGCAAGGGGACAAGTGAAAAAATAGTGAATGAATGTATCTTCCCTATTACAAATAGGACATCTTGGGTCATGAACACCCAAATGAAAGGGTGGAGTACCAATAGGCAAACATTGATGAATTAAATACCCTAGAAAATATCTAATTTTTGAAGGAGTAGTAGAATTCCATATCTTCTGAAGTTGCTGCTTCAATGTTTTGTAATATATTTACTTTTTCTACATTTTGTTCGGTCTCTACCAACTCTCTTTAGTTGTTGCACGTGATCCACATAAAAATTTTTAGCTAGTTTTTTTCCCTTTTCATTTACGAACACATGGAATGAGATTGCATGTAGCAAAGCTAATTCTAGTAGTGATCATGAGTATATTAAGTAGCAGCTTCTCATTTCCTCTCATTTATAAACCCATGAAATGAGCTTATAATTTCCTCTTCATTTACAAACATGTGAAATGAGATAGCAATAGTTATCTTGTCATTATAGGTATATTAAGTTGTAGTTAAGTAGCTCACATCCTTTACACCCCACCATGTTAACATGTTCTAAGTATAAATAATGTAATCCGGTACTGTAAATTGAAAAGGATAAAAAAAAAAAAAAACCCTACTCGTTTTACATCCACATATATTAACATGTTCTAGATAATGCAATCCCGTATTTTAAATTAAAAGGAAAAAGAAAACAAACCCCTACCAATATTAATAGTGTACAACAGCCTTTTGGCTTCTATTTACGGTGCCGTACACAGAAAAAGTAATTATGCTCATGCAGCCATTGCGAGCACGAGGATTGAAACTTGGAATTTTTACTGTCTGGCGTATTTTTTGATTTATGTTTTCTTTTAAAAATCACATATATTTTTGTACTTTTAGTTTAGAATCCTTTGAAGTAAAATCATAAATGTTGCTATGAAAACCATAAATGCTAGTAAGTTCGGTGATGTCTGATTTAATATATTAAACGTATACTTGTACATTTGACAATTTTCAAAAATCACTGAAAGTTCTTTTAAGATAGGTAACATGTAAAATTAAACGCAAAATACTGTAACATTTGAAAGAACCGCTAAATAAACCGTAGAATTCCAAAATAAGCCTGAGGTGCATTACAAACTTACCTACATTGCTACGACAAGCAGACAAGGATTGAAGCAGCAGAAAACACAATGGTGAAAGCGCAAGGCTGCACCTTATTCCTTCGTATTTGGGTTTACCAAGTCGCGAAGAGCAGCTCGGAGTTTACGTTTAAATAACGGACTCTCCTCAAACCACTTCCTCTGCACTCGTATCTGTTGCCACAGTCTTTGGGTTTACCAAGTCGCGAAGAGCAGCCAAAGTAGGTGCGTAGAGTCAATTCTGATGTATCTGCTGCCTCCTCGTATATGCGGATATGCGGATATTAGCATTATTTTCGCTTCATGTTTGAATGGGAATCCGTGCTTGTTGATTTATCTCGTAGAGCTGACTGTTTATCCGCAGAACTTGAAAAAAATAATTGGAATTGCTAGATTCAATTTCAACTGTTGATGTTCTCTGCTGAAATTTGAAGCAGAGAAGATAATGACGGGATCCAGCTTCGGCGGCGGAGGATCAGGCGGTACATTCGGAGATGGAGGCGGAGGCGGAGGCGGATGTTCGTCATCGTCATCATCATCGGCGTTCTCGTCTTCGGGAACGGGTGGAGCTTTCAACTGGAGTCACCACCACCATCATCATAATGAGCACCGTTATCCGAGCAACATTCAGGGTTACATCACAACTTACCATAGCCAGGTTGTGCCCCTCATTTCGCCCCGGCCACGCCAAAGGCAGTTCAAGCGCTCGACGTACTGTTGGGGCGTAGCAGGTTTCATTGCCGTTGTTTTAGGTACCGCATTTTAAACTTTTTCCATCTCGGTTTAAGCCTTTAGCGTTATTTCGCAGGGTCGTTAGAGATATCGCCAGCGAGGAGTGTTTTTTCAACCTGCATATTCCAAATATTTTTTTGGTTTGCCATGGCGGTTTCGTCTCCGTTTGTGATGGATTAAGAATTTAAAAACATGTTTCGCTTATTTGCTGTCTCGTTTCGGGAAACGAGGAAAACACCTTTAAAAAACCTGAATGGACGTGCATGCATGCGGTTTTATAAGTCAAAAAGCTCAGCAAATGTGCAGTTCCTACTAAGAACATATTGAAAATATTATTTGAAATCATAGTTATGATATCTCTTGCTTTAGCTTTACACAGATATGGATGTCTTGGTTGCATTTTAGCCTATTCTATAGACGAGCAGCTGGAGGCATGGAGTTGAAAATTAGCTGAGCTACTAATATAGGTGGATAAATTTATTTAAAATGCAGGTGTGACGTACACACATTGGCAATAATGCTAACGATTTTTATATCCCGGCACAGAGTTGAAATATGTTTTCTTTGGAACTGGTAAAAAGTGATTAATTGTGAAATTTAGATTTAAGATGCAACATGGGATTCCTTGGGATCTGAGCAAGAATTAAAAGTCCAAGTTTGATCTGTAGTAGTTTCAGCCAAGGAAACAAAGAAAATTGAAATCCACTTCATTTCAAAATGCTTATTGAAATGAAATACAATAAATATCTGTATGATACCTTATATCTAAAGTTGCATGTTTTAGAAATCTAAAACACTTTCAAGCTTCAGTTTTTCCTTTGTTTTGTCTTATTAGGTGTGCATGCTGTTAAGTTCTTTGTCCCTGTCTTCTGTTCTAAGGGCCTTGTAACCATAACATAAAGTTGGTTGCTTGCTTTGTAAGATCGCTCGGAGCTATTGTAAGCCATCACCTAGTTTGGTTGAAAGGCTTAAATGAAAAAAATATTTGAATATCCATAACATATAGAATAGAGAATATATGATACTATCTATAACAAACGGTAATCAATGAATCTTTGTCTTCACAAAGAGAGAGATTGTTCCTAACAAGCTGAGTTATCCCGTTGTAAAAGATTGAGGTAAATACAAATAAAGTGAGTAAAATAGTGAAAAGGTGTGTGTGTGTGTGTGAAGAGTAGCAGAAAATTTATTGTAACCAAAGATTATTATATTAGTTTTTGTATACTGGATTTTGAAGATAACATCCCTATATTATTTTTGATTGTTTGCCATTTCCATAATTTGATTCTTACCAGTTCCTGTATAGCTTACCAACAAATGTGATATTGTTAAGTCATAAAAATGTCTTACGAAGCATGAAATCAACAAAATGGTATCAGAGCTTAGGGGGAAACTTAAGGAATTGGAGGTACTGATTCAGATTTTGAAATCTGGATTAAAAAAGAAAATAGTATACGTTGAAATTAGGATAAAAAAGAAAATAATAGCATTTGTGACAATTATGTTTCCATATCTGGAAACAGATATATTACGTTAGCATAGACACACGGGCAATAGAAAATAATATTACAAAGCACAAGCAAAGATTATGAGATTTGTCCTGTGAGCACAAGGCTTGTAGAAATTCATGTGGAGAAGCATGACTGAAGAAACTGGAAGGCTAGTGCATGATTAGTTATTGCCTATGATATCTGGAAGAACCTAGGATCAATCTTTGGATTGAGTGACAAAGCCAAGAAAAGATTTACCGATCAAACCCAGAAAGCTGAGAGAAAAGATTTTATATAACATTACAGCACTAGCTTTTATTTTTACTGAGTACAGTAATTGTTGAAATTAAATTTTGGAGAAAGATAGACTATATTCAGTTCTTGATGCTTTTCTTGATCAGTATTAATTATTTTTTGGAGTTTTGTTAGCAAGAAATGTGGAACTAACGTTTAATATTTTTATATTAGGCTTCTAGTTTCAGTCAAGTACCTTTGAGGAAAAAGATAAAATGGATAGTCAGCAAAAAGTACTGTGGTTGCTCAAGGATAACTTAAAAAAGAAGGAAAAGAAAATTCAAAGATTAGAGGTCCAGGGAATCAATAAGACCAGTAGAGAAAAGGAGGGAAATAAGACTCAGAGAATTTTATTTGTCTTATCTGTGAAAGGAAGGGTCACAGAACGAAAAAATGTTGGTTAAATGACGACATCTGAAGCTAAAAGGAAGGTGATTAAGACATTTGTTGCTGAGAATAGAAATGAAAACAAATTTGGGGATGGTTATATTGAGACAACTAGTGGAGAAAGTGGCAGAGTTTCATTCATCTAATTGATGAAAATTCATTTCAATTCAACATAGTGAACAGTATATTGATTTCTGTAATTTAAGACATCATTGGAAACAAGAATATATTTCAAGCAATTAAGCCAAAGCAAGTAGGTGGAGTAACAACACTCATTGGAGTAAGTCACTGTTATGAAGGATACCACAAAATAGAAGTTGAAATAGACGGAAAACATGTTGAGACCAGCAATGTTTACCATATTCTTATTATTAAGGTAACCACTTTCTTATCAATATGAGAATTGGCCAATACTCTAGAGATATTTTAAAGGGAAGAATAGGCAAAATGGATAGTTGCCTTTACAAATGAAGAAAATGAAGTTCATCACTTGAAGGCTCAATACTTATTCTACAAAGGGGAGTTATAGGGGGCTAGTAGATGAGCGAAAGCCTAATCTCTTTTTGAGTAACTATACCTAGGCTCAAACCCAAGCTTTATGACCTAAGAAACAAGCACCTTACCATCATTCCATATAATGGCCCATTTTTGTTCAGCACTATTGAAGAAGCGATATTCAGATAATGAAAAACAATGAAGAAATGAAGATGTGACATGCAAGATGTAGGTATCTCAATGTTAAATATCTAGGATGGCTAGGCAATACAGTGATACAGGTTCCTGAAATGATACAACAATCAAAGCTTTCAATTTATAGATCAAAGCCTTTTCTGAAGATACAACTCATGGAAACCAAACAAAGGTTAATGGTTGTACATTTCAATGTTGGATGTTGTCCAAGTGTTGGCTAAGGACATGGAAGAAATGAAGAATGCTTTCTTGGTCATTGTGGATACACTTGAGAAACTTGCAGAAAAGAGGGAGTAGCCTCCATCTTTTACAACTTTAAGGTAGAGAGAGAAAGAGAACTCAATAGTTACTTCATCAAGGCATCCTTCTAAGCTTGATTTTAAAGATGATATTCCATTTGAGGAAGAAGGGTATGGAAATTGTCACAAAATAGGGTGATGTACATTTGATATCACCCCAATTCCTAGGATGTGTACAAAGTGATAAAAATGTACAAGAAAATCTAGAAGCGTGGAAGACTCCATAGAAAACAAATATGTAGTAATGATCCCTCAAGGAGGGAAAAAATTCAAAAAAGGAAGAAGGAAACATGAAGAAAAGAGAAGGAAGAAAAGTCAAAGTGGGTCCCCATTGTCACATGACATTCATCTCTTACCTAGGACCACACATGAGCACACAAGGGTACAAGTGTCCCCTCTCATATGTGTTTGGACCACTCCAATGCCAAGTGTCATGAGGAGAACCATGGGATCACATGGGTCCCCTAACACTCACCTAATCTTCAGTTAATCTCCTTCTAGAAGCTCATCAATATGTAATTTGCAGCCACATTAGTGGCCAATCACATTGCACTCATGGGTCAAGTAACTCAACCATGATTTAGCTAACCACCATCTAAAAGCTATATAAAGGAGGTGTGTGTTCATTGTATCAACACATTCAAGAGAACACTCCATCAAGAGTGAAGAGAAGTGAAGAAAGAAGAGAGGGTAGAGATAGGTTAAGAGAGTGAGAACTCCTCCAAGAGTTGGAGTGTGCTCTTAAGCACCTTCACCTCCAAGAATGGTTTCATATGAAAGGATGTGAGGAACTCCTCTACCATTTTGGAGTAGAGTCAAGAGTGCCATAAGCACCTTCTTAAGAGGCATTGTATTGATGCATCATTTTGTTCATGTTAGCAATAGAAGTTTATGATTTGCCTCCATTTATGTATTGTTTATTCTCTCTTAAGTTGTATTATTTTGATACTCTCTCTAGTTGAATATGGATGAATGATTAAATCTCTCTCTTGAGTTTGTCAAGGAATAAAAACAAAATGGTAGTTTCATCAATTTCAGTATCTTAGTTGTATCATTTCTATCATCTAGTTCCATTATCTCACACATTTCATTATTTGAGTCTTATTCACTACCATTTCAATTTCACAAAAAACCCATCAAAAGATAAGCTTATAAGCCTTGCCCTCGTGCAATCAAGAATCCAATGCTCCATGTTCTTAAATTACCTATGTAGGTTTGAGCCATTCAAAACCTAAGCCAAGAACAAGGGGAGACACTCCATCTTTCCAAATCTCAACCATGCAGTTTCCATAACATACATTTCACACCTTAGAAATTTGGGGATCTCCTTTAAAATCCTATCATTCTAGGCCTCTTATCTTTGTTTAGGTCACAACAACAACATTAAGAAAGGAGGATCCAAAATCTAGTTGATCTACCCAAGCTTCAGCCCAAAATCTAGTTTTGGGAATTTATCTTTGGTAAAATTTTAAGTCATGACACCCTCCATGCTGTTGTCGCATCCTAGTAGTGACCATTGCCAAATTTTCTGGTAGCATCACGAGTTGTGTTGCCTTTGTGCTCCACATAAAATTTCCACTTAGAACCAATGTGAAGTTGCATTGGATTCACTTTACCCTTACAACATTAGAAAAGCACATATAGTGAGTAGCTACGATCTTGTGGTTGATTTGCGCCCCTCATATATGAGGCCGTGCACAATTGATGGCTTGCGACACACATGTGGTTGTCTCATACCATAGTTGAAGTAACACTAAACTCGTGGTTAACTTGCATTGGCCTCATGACCAAAAGATAAAGCTTGCTTTTGGCCTCATTGCGAGTCTACTTGTGGGGGATCTATGTAACTTGCAACAGTTGCTGTACACACTGTGACCACCTTGGCCCTTGCACCGTATCAGTGCCCAACACATGCTCAACATTTAGTACAACAGGTGACCTAGTCACCATTACTAGTTGCATCCATTTCCATCCTTTGTTAGTAACTACTGCAACCTCCATTGAAGTCTAACTTGCGCTCGAAGAAGAACACCATTTTGACCTAGCTGCAACCTTCAAAACCTTGTGGTTCGGCTGCACTCATCACAAAAGGGCACAAAATAATGAAGACTTGTGTTGTTTGAGACCCCATAGGTCATGGGGTGGGTCTCTCCCTGTTCAACAAAGATGAGGAGAGAAAAAATGAAATTCTTCATGTTCCAAAAACTAAAGTAGGGGTTTATGGGTCAAGAATTCCAAGAGAAGTGAATGTGAGACTTGCCTTTAGTTCTCATGGTAATCATCCAAGGGCAAGTTTTGTTGTTTCATCAAGGATTTCTTAGTTTAAAGACATGGAAGCTGCTCTTGCTAAAGGTTTTAGATATGCTTCAAGGTTGCCACATGTTGAAGTTAAGTCATTCAATGGGATGGAAGGTACTGAATCTTTTCTCTCATGGCTTAAAGTGTTGAACAAGTACTTTGAATTAGAAGATGTTGAAGATCACTAGGAGGTATCATGCTGAAACCAAATTGGAAGTTATGGCACAAATTTGGTTTGAAAAAGGAAAATCATGTTTATCTCATAAGCAATGGAGCTCTAATTAAAGATTAACAACTTATGCAATTCATGTTGAAACAAAGATGTAAGAAGATCCAGCATTGGCAAGAAGCCATTTAAAGGTTGAAGTATATAAGGCAATGTGAGAACAGTGTTCAAGATTTCCACATGGAATTTTGTAAAGTCGTCCAACATGTAAGAGTAGATTGGATTGAATATGAGAAGCATCAAACTTTCTAGGGGGATTAAAGAGGAAATATCAACAAGAGTTTACATTCTATGAGCCCCAAACATTAGATGAGGCATTTGAATTAGTTGTTAATGCTAAGAAGAAATTGCATGGCTATGGCAAAGGTTCCAAGACTTCCAAAGGCAAAGACTTCAATACTTCCAAGGGTGAAAAGGGAGCAAAGGAGAAGACCAATGCCAAGAGAAGTAAGACAAGGACAAAGGAGAAGAGACAGAAAAAATTTTCAAGAATGACTCCACCAAGGCAGGCTAGAGTCAAGGAAGCAACAACACTTCTTTAAAGGTCCAATGCTTCAATTGTGGAGAAATGGGACACAAACAATGGGAGTGCAAGAAGCTAAAAGCTAAAAAGAATAATAAACTTTAAATTATGGAAAAGGAGGAAATTTCAAGTCATGGTAATGTGAGAGTGGGGACAATGGAAGCTTTTCAAATTTGGTTGAATTTTTGTATAAGAATTAATTTTTGATGAAGATATAAAATTGATGAATATGCCTCTTCCTCACAACATAAATCCAAAGAACAAAGACAACACAACCATAGTTGATGCCACTTGTATAGAAGCATGATTGGAGCACTTAGATTTCTTTGTCCCACCGGACTAGACTTGGAATTTGCCACCTCTCTTCTATCAAGATTCATGCAAGAATCTAGACAGTCTCATCTCAATGCTCTCATCCATGTACTTAGATATGTAGAAGGCACAATAGATCATGGAATTAGTTACACCAAAGAAGATGGACAATTTCATGCTTATTTAGATGTTGATTGGGGAGGAGACCACAATGATAGAAATCTACATCAGGATCAATAATATTCTATGGAAATAATGCAATATATTGGAAGTCAAAAAAAAAAAAAAACATCCATTAGTCTTTCAACTTGTGAAGCAAAATTTATTGCCATGATATAATATACTCAACACATCTTGTGGCTAAACAAACTCATGAATCATCTTGGCTTTTACATAGAAGTACCCATCAACTTATATTGTGACAACACTTCAACCATACAACTCTTAGATGAACATGTTCTTCACAAAAAATCAAAGCACACTGATATAAAATATTATTTGATCACGTAAGAAGTAAAGGAGGGCAAAATCAAATCATTACATGTGAATACTAATGAACAAGTGGTAGACTTACTTACCAAACCCTAGCCCCTTCCCATGTACCTCCTCCCCTAACACCCCCTTTGGGGGTCAGCTCCCCCCTCCTCACACCAAGACCCCTTTGACTAAGACAAAAGCTCCACAACAATCGGCGGTGCACAATGCAACCATTGCCCATAAACCACACGAACTGAGGGCCCCACCCCCTCCAAATGAGTAGCACCCCCACGACTCTCCATAGTGCCAAAATTAGCTCGGAATGACACCCATGCTGTTGCCTCCGCAACATGGCCAAAAAGAAATGAAGCATATTAGCCTTGCACCCCTAATGCAGGCAGCTAATTAGAGTAAAATGGACCCCCAGTAGCTTCCAAACATTCCCAAAATGAACAAAGAATCTGTCCATGAGGATTGCCGCCTCCTACTATAGTGGCTCCAGAGACTTCTTTGGCACTTGCCCACATCTTGTCTTAGGAACAGTCCTAGGGAATCCTGCAAACCATGGTCGTGCAGGGGGACCTCCTCTCCTGCTACCGGCACCTGAAGTAGCTGCGCAATGGGGGCCTTTGTGAGTTTGATCTAAGTGCCATGAAAAACCATCCAATCCCTCACCTAGTTGGTGAAGAAAGACCCATCCTCCAGCTCAGGGTCCCCTTGCAATCGGGGAAGTAGCTCGGCCCACCCAGCCTGCATCACAAGATGCCACAACACCTCATTCCATTGGAATTCCTCACATGGGGGTTCAATGGCCAGTGCCACCCCTATTGTGGACAAAGCCTCCTTCCATAGATGCACACCTTCCACAACAATTTGCGCTAGTAATGGCAATTGCACCCCCCCAAAACACATAGAGATTACACATGTGCCACAATCTCCACAAGATCGCAATAGGCAGAGACTCCTTGTTGAGCATTGTTCCCGTCGGCAAGTTGGCGACTCTCCACACCTGCTGGGTAAAAATGCATTCATGAGCAAAGTGCATGGTTATTTTGACCCCACCATGCAGAGGGGACATGTGTGCTTGATTTGCATACTATGCCGTTGTATTTCCCATCGTACGAGAATTGCATCATGGCACAATAACCAAAGAAATGTTTGAATCTTTTCGGGCAAATGCCCCTTCCACACATGGTGCCACCCCCCAGTCAAAGGAAATCTTTTGCGGTCAACTATTTAGGAGGGCCATTAAACAACCCTGCTGTTGTCAGTGTCTGCATGTGCCCACAAATTGCCTACTAGACTTTTGAAACATTCTCTCCAGCTTCCCAAGGTGTGTACTTGCGTCACAGGAGAATAATCCACTACATAGGAGTTAAATCCTGCAACATCAACTTACTCAAAAGGGCCTAGTGCCCCATTGCTAGAACATCCTGGAATCTTAGAATCGCCAGAACATCCTAAGGCCATAACTTTTGGTTCCTCTCAATTTGGTTTAACTTGGGTAGTGGTTGCTAGCAAGAAGTACAAGGGACATGGGTAACAAAATGGTTGATAATATTGGAACTCCAATTTCGGAGAATCATTTTAGTATCCTAGTAGAGGATGAGCAAGACCAGGTAATTCAGAATGATGTGATCTCTCCCACCATGCATGAGGGGGTTGGATAGAATGTTGTAGTTGATGTGCAAGATGAATTGATTGGGATGAAGGAGGTGCTAGATGTTCACACCCTAACTTAGCAAAACTTTGGAGGGTAGATTAAATGCTTAGTTGAAGAGGATTTTAGGTCCACTATTTAAATCATAAAAGACAGAAATAAGGTTTTGAATCTTCTTGCTTTGGGGCCATGGATATCACACTTGTGAGGTTCAACAGCATATGGGTTTGAACAACACTAGATTCTTAAACCTCAACCTGATGCTTTTGAGGTTGATGCTAAAAGGAAGCATGGTCATCCCTTAGGTGTACATCTCCAGTAGAGAGATGTACAATGAGATATTGATTTGGGCAAGCAAGAGATGCTTAAGGAGTTCCAACACAAATGGTCTTATAGTAGCTCATGAGACTCCTCTCATGGAATTGTGGAGGACAAGGTTCCTCATATAAGCAAAATACTCTTGGAGATCTAGTGAAGGATAATGTTTATGATATGGCTTTTGTGTGAGAGGCTAAGGTCATGGAGGATCACTAGGACTTGTTGGATTGGTTTGGATGACATTTATATTTGGTTTCTTCTAGAGGTTTAGCAAGAGGCCTGGCTATTCTTTCTAGATACAAACTTCATGTTGTTTTTGAATTGGACTAGACATAGACAATCTATGATCAAATTCATAACCGTTGGTTCACAAATTTGTGTGGACGTCAAGAGTTAAGGACAAGGTGGCCCAATTATTGGGGCTATAGCAACTAGAAGGTAGATCATTGTCGAGGATTTTAATTAGTGCCTTTTTGGTTGGGAAAAATTAGGGAAGATCAAAGGCTTGTGCCTTAGTCGCTGCACAAGAAATGCACATGCTTCTAAAAGATTTTTTTATCGACCTTTAGATTCATGGCTATCATTACACTTAGACTACCTAAAGAAAAGGGGTTGACAAAGTTATGATGTGGATTGAACAGGTTTGGGTGGTTGCTAATTTGATGGGTGATGTAGATAAGAGAGCGTTTGATCATTGCTGGTTGTTGCTATCATTGGGATCTCTTGGGATTGGATGTCCTTCCTTTATATTGGAAAAGTTCTTGTTGGGACATTCTAAATTGTGGGATGAGATGGAGAAGATATGGCAGAAGTACACTACACATCTAGATACTAGTGGTTTTCTTAGGAGCAACCTAAGAAAAGTAAAAATGTTCATAAAAAAATGGCTATTGAAGGAGAAGTACCCTTTTTAAGTTTTGAAATAGTAATGGGTACAGAAATTGCATGATGTATAGATGTTGCATGAATAGGGAGAGGATGCTCAGGAGGAACAGATGATGATTCTTGTAGAGTTGCAAGAACTCTATGCTAATGAAGAAACATATTTGAAGCGGTGGTCTTGGGTGACATGGCTTAGAAAGGGGGAGTGGAATACTAATTTTTTTATGCTGCTGCAAAAGCTCAAAAGGGGCCAAGAAGATTTATATGCTTAAGAGTTAACAATGTGGTTATCATAGATGAAGGAAGGATATCAATAGAGATGGAGTCTTTTTGGTAGAAGATTTGGAAGAAGAAGAAACCTATCTCAATAGGGATAGACAACAAGTTAGATTGGCGTGACAACAACAAATTGTTGGCCTCTTTTGCTAAGGAAAAGCTGTAGTAGGCCATTTCTACTATGAAGAATGGGAAAGCCTTGGGTCCTGATGGATGGCTTGTGGAAATTTTAAAGGAAATTTATGACTTTTTGCAGGACAATATCCTTGGCGTGTTTAATCTTATGCCTAAATGGGGATATGTTTGGAGGGAAATCAACTAGTATAGGGTGTTTCTTATCCCTAAGAAAGATGATCCTAGCTCATCATCGAATTTCAAACTAATTGGAGTGTGTAATACCTTGATGAGGATTTTTTGAAAATGCTGGGGGGCTGCTTATCATCATTGTTGCACAAGTTGGTTGGCAATCATTAAGCAAGGTTTGTTTCGGGACAGCTAATCCAAGATCAAATTATTCTTAATTAGGAGTTGGCCTACTTGGTTGCCAGACATAAATTTCGAGCTGTGTTCATAAATCTTGACAATGCTAAAGCTTATGAGTTTATATCTTAGGAGGCTCTTGAATAGATTATGTTAAGGAAAGGTTTCTCCTCGCACTGTGACACTATTTATCAATATTTAGCAAATGACGGTGTTGTACCCACTTTGGCTTTTTTTTTTGCATAAGTCAGAGTTTCAGGTACATCCTATAGCCTTTACAGCTTATGCCATCTTTAACAGTTTCAGATTCAATGTTCTGTGTCATTAGCCATGTTGTTTATTATCTTAGTTTTCAATTTCCATTAAAAATGACGCTTCACATCATTTGTGGCATTGTTGTGGATGTTTCTCAGTTAGTTTTGACGTTCGATGTCATCCTCTACGTCAATTCTGGCTTTAGCTTTTCTGACAATTTATTCTTGGTGTCAACGCCATTTTTTACTTTGACGTGTAGCGTCAATCCTGCTTTTGATATCTGATGTCACTTCTCACGTTATATATGCTTTCAACATTTGCTATATCTACACGTGTTATATTCTCTTTCTAGAACCTTCTAGAAGATGCTGTGGGTCCCAATGTATTGTTTCTTCATGATCTATAAGGGATTTATGACCTATAAATAGGAGGATATCCCTAAAAAGAAAGGGGTTGGTGGTTGGTTGATTGAGAATCAGTTGGCTAGAAACTAGTTGAACACCAATTAGATGTCAACAAGCCATCATTTGCTCAATCTCTGAATGAAGAGAAAGCTCTTTGTAAGAACAGGCCTTTCTGCAATTGGTTCCCTGCACATCAGGATCTTTATGTGCTTTTCAGCCCTAAGAGTTCTCTAATTTCCCTTTGTTCATCTTGCTGATACCTTTGTATCCCCTTTGTGTGTTCTTCTAGCACATGGAGAATCTCATTGGGTTTGGATCCACACATAGATCTAATTCAATCCTTCACGCATTGTCAGTTCCCAATCTTAAGCAGTTCTTGTCTGTTTAAGATCTCCATCAGCCACACATATCAGAGAAAGACAGGGTAACACAGCTCCTTGCCAGCCATTCTTGATCCCCTGATTTCATCTCGAGGGATCATGACTACATTTATTTCAGGTTCCTTGCTAGTTATTTTATTTTCTTAAATTACAGCTTTCCTTTCTCCATTTGTATCAGTGTTACAACAACTTTGTTTTGCTGTCCCCTTGATTTAGGGATGCAATTTATTTGCTTAGCTTATCAGATCTGTTTTGTTTTGTTCCATGGATTTCCTTTTTCTAGCCACGTACATTCTGTTTCTCTAGAGATCTTATCTCACATTATGTTTTTCACATTGCATCACACATACACAATTTCTCTCCTATCACATTTATTCCACTTTTATCAACTATTCAACGTACTTTTTTTTGCTTGTTATTTGCTCGTGTTTGGCAAAAACATTGTCTCCGATTGTTGGAATTTTCTGACAATCTGCAAGTTCCCTTTCAACTTGGAGATTTATTTCTTTGGACTATTTGGTGGTCATGGGATGTTTAGCTCATTTCATGTAGCGTTGTTCTGAGTCTTGAATTTATGACGATTCTGACTGCAACAGAGGGTATATTCCATGGATATCAATGGCAAGTTAAGGGGAATCTTTAATTTACACAGGTTGTGACAGGGAGATTCACTATCCCCTTGTCTTTTTATTATAACTTATGGATACACTCCAATTATATTTGAAAGGAGCATGTGTTAGAGGTCTTCAAGTTTTTGTGGTCAGAAGCTAGAACCATTAAGACCACATTGGAATCGTTTGAAGATTTGGGCCTAATAGTTAACTGGAATAAGTTTGCTACCAATTTCTTCAATACTCCTGTAATTGTGAGAGTGGTGGTGAGTAACATTTTAAGTATTGGAGAAGGTACATAGGAGGATACTTATTTGGGGATTCCATTGTTTAGATGGAACAGAGTGTATACCTGGACAACGTTCCTCCAAAAACCTCATCACGGGATTTAGCATTGGATGTTGAAGTTCCTCATAAGTAGAGGCAAAATTATGCTTACTACCATGGTTCTCTTTGCTATTACTTGCTATGTTGCCTCCATCTATGCCCTTTAAAAACAAATTATTCAAAATGTGAATTTTGTTTCAATAGTTTTATATGGGCTATTATGAAAAATGGTCCAAAAACATATTTGGTTAATTGGAATGCCATTTCAAGACCCTGATAGAGTGGGGGTCTCAGGGTACCAAAGTTTGAAGATTGCATCCTTATAGGACAGCTTCACATTATACAAAGGATTCTTAGTCATGAAGAAGAGATTTGGGTAAAAATTATGACAAGGAAATATACCATCTATGTGGCATTACTAATGGACTTTGCTTTGTAGAGAGTGATTTGTAATCATCACATCATTATTTCATCTTTGCTAGGCAACATCAATGGGATATCCAAAGATCTTATGATAGCTAAGTATGGGACTTCAAGGCAGGAACAAAATTTCGTGGGGTCATATCCTTGAAAAAAATAAAATGTTTGGGTGGATGCTCCTTAGAAATGCCTTTCCGACATGTACATTCTTAAGAAGAAGAGGACTTGCTTTGGCAGAGAACTATGCGGTCTATAATGGAAATGTGCCTGAGAGTGTAGAAGACCTAATATATTAGTGTTAGTTTAGTTGGCAGGTGTAGATACATTTTGGGGTGACTAACAATTGGGATATTATGGGAGATAGCTTGGCAATAGTCATTTGTTGGTACATTTGGAGTGTGCAACCATTTCATCTTTCTTCCGCAACTACACATGATTCTTGGAGAGGCACACCATTTGTGGAAGAAGGCTATTGTCACTATGGGTAGAACACCCACTTTTGAGGCAAATTACTCATCATTGTGACAGAATACTGATCATTAGGAGCTTGTGATGGTAGTGGGATGCGACAGAATTATGGCACATCTATAGGGAGAGTGAGACTTAAACATTTCTTCCTTCTTTAGGCATTTCAGAGGGGATGCAATGCAGTTTAGGGGCATCAGAATCTTGTTGTCTATATGCTCTCATGATGCAGTGGATTATTTTCCTTTTGGAGTGCCTACAATATCCAATGGCTACGTTTTGCATTCTTCTTGACCAACCTTGTGGCAATAGGTGTTGGAATTAGTGGAGAGCGTTTCATGTAATCGGGTAATGCATCAAAGGTGAAGGACATTCATTTCTTTTCATAAATGTCTACAACTATGTCAACAGGTAAAATTGCCAAAATATTTTATTGCATGTCTACTTAAGAGGCAACTCACTAAGCAGTTAGGGCTGGTTCTTGCCCGGTGGGCTGCTTCTAAAAGTAGTTTTAGACGTGCCCAGCAAAATCCTATGGTCGTCAATAGGTTTGGGGTGGTCTATGCATGTAAATACTTGTTCCTTTGAGAGGGTTCTAGTAGCAGGTATGGAGAAGAGCAAGTACAGGAGCATGTGTGAGAACAGGAACTGTAGGATGATTTTGCATAGGAGGTGCATGAATAGAATGCAAGGGCTTCTTATGGTGGCCAAGAGAGGCGCCATATAGTAGATAAGGAATTGAGTGCATTTGAGTTCCAGGAGGCCTTTCAAAGGAAGTTTGAATTCAATTGTCTAAAATGAGGGCATCTGAATTCCATTAGGCCTTTTAGAGCCCTAAGTCTGAAGATTGGTTCACATGACATTAGCATGTTTGTGAAGAAGAAAGCTTTCACCTTGCATTTAGAGAAGGATCGTCACTCTTCATTTGAAGAATGAGCTAAATGGATGGAGGAGCTGAAATAGGTCAATGAGGCTTATGGTTATATTAAAAACGAAGGGACCAAATGCTGTTTGACATTTTGTATGCTAAGCTCAGTGAATTGTGTGTGCTGTTCTGCAATTTCCATAATGTTTGGCAACAAATTTTTGTCATTTTCTCAAGAGTGAGTCTGTGGTTTTTGCGATATAAAATAGAGTCCACCCTTTGTGAGCCCCTAGCTCACTCTCTTGTATTTTAATTTCTGTTAATATATATTACTACCTTTCCCCACACCTGATGCATCTTGCAAAATCATGGATCTCACTAATCCAACCATAGATCCTTCTGATTTGCAACTAGGAGAAACTTCTCATAACATGGCTTCTAACTGTACTCTTTTCCTTTATTGTCTATGCTCCTATAACTTCCCACAATGTTTGCAATTGTGACCACACTGCATACATATATACTACCATTGACTTCGTTGTTATGTTGCAATTGTGCCATTATTGGTTGTGATTGAGTTATGACAAATCCCATCACAATGGTAACCTTGTTCGTTGTTAGTCATAGCATCACATTCAATGCTACCAAAACTTAGATCCTTCTTATTTGCAACCAGGAGCAACTACTCATAAAACATGGCTTGTAACTGCACTCTTTTCTTTCATTTTTCTGTGCTACTATCATTGTCCACAATTTCTGCAATTGTGACTATATTGAATACATCTGTACCACTATTGATTTCATTGTCGTGTTGCAATCTTCCTATATCTCTTATTGTATCGTTGTTGTCAATGACTAAGTTATGACAAATCCTATCACAGTGGTAGCCTTGTTTTTCACTAGCCAAAACATTGAAACCCACATATAGTTAATATCACTAATTTGTCAATAAAAGTTATATCTGCAGCAGTTATTGGTGGAAAAGGCAATGGGAGGCAGTGGAGCAGGAGCATGAAAGGGTGTGGGAGCGGGTGGCTCAGGGGGCATCGGTGGTCTAGGGGGTGTTGATAGAGAGGGTGGCATGGCCAATGACGATGGGGACGAGGGAGTTCTAGGGCAGATAGGTGGTGGACCCAGCATGGGGTTTCTTTGGGTCCTCAGAGTGGTTTGATGGCTTGTTATGTGTGGAGGTTGCCTTGTGCCGTTGGTGGGTCTCAACATGGTTGAATGTAGCTTGATTGAGTGCTTTGTGTTATGAGGGGTTTGGCCCAAGTTGGAGTTGATTTGCAAGTGGGTTGTTGCTACTTGGGGATTGGAGTTTGTTGGGGTGAGGAGTCTATCTGAGGAGCTCCTCCTTTTCGTCTTCAGTAATGGGGGGGTGTTGGACCCCAAAAAAGAGAATTTTATTAATTAAATGAGATTAAGTACATGATCAACATTTGAACATATTGATGGTTAAATAGGGAGAAGAACAATGTCAAATGTAGATATTGAAGGAAAACATCTTGATACATAATCCTTCACAGGGTCTGGGAGTACATTCCAAAGAGCAACCTCATGCTAGGAATCAATAAGAACTGCGAGTTAATAAGACTAGGGGAACAACGGAGAGCTAAAAATGCTCAAAATTATGATGAGACACTCTGATGTAGCAGATCGAGATGGGGAAGAGTGCACGAATTGGTGTATCTGCTCCAAGGCTGCAAACAATAAAACAACTGATTAGTATCCAACTTTAACTTAGAAGTGTGAGATATAATTTGGAAATGCACAAGGCGAAGAATTTGAAATTTTTCCATAATAGTTAAATGGTTAGAGTTAGACGAATCAGTGTTCTGGAAAAGAGCAGTGCATCTGTGCTTCCATATATAGTAAAGAACGAGGGGCCTAATAACTTCCCAAAGAAACTGAAGGTCAGTAGAGGGGGTGGCTAGAAAGTTGAACAAGATATCCTCATGGGAAAACTTGCACAAAGGAAAAACTTTATAAACCCACTCTCATGAAGACTGAGCGAAGGGGCAATGCCAAAAAACGTGGACAAAATCATCAGGACCTCCACAGAGAGGGCAATTAGGGTTTGGAATCCTAAGGTATTCACGACGTTTGCCGATAGGTAGGCCTTGATGAAGGAGGCACCAAAGAAATTGTTTAATTTTTGGAAGAGTCGGAAGGCTCCAAACTCGTGAGAAGAGGGAGAGCCAAAACTGTTCAGACTGTTCTTTGTGCCATGATCTATTGCAACAATTAACAATCATAGAGGAATCATGCAACAACTGAAGGGGCACATGTGGTTTATAGGGTAGAAGGTTCGATCCATTAATCCACTAAAGACCATGGAAGAGACTAGGAACCGAAGCATCCAAATGCAAGTACTGATGAATGAAGTGATAAAGTCTGTCAAGGTAGTGGTGCATAGATCTGGAAGCCCCATATAAGTTTTCGAACATATCTCAAGTAATCCACTGATTGGTGAGGCAAAGACATCTAAGGGAAACAACTCCCTTTTGAAACCAAATGGTAGTTGTCCTGGCATTTGAGGTGGCTAGAGGAGCAGGTGATAGGGGCAACCACCAAGGGCAAATCTTAGAAAGGAGAGTAGGATTGATATGAACATTATTCCAATTCACATGAGAATGTAAGACCTGCCAAGCCTTCCAAATGCTTTTGAAAACATGTGTTCCAGGAATGATAATGTCATGAGGAGAAAGGATCCAATTAACAGGGTGGATACCCTTCCAGATGGACTTATTCTTAGGGAATGCTTGTCGAAGCCTTAACTGAAGAAGATTCCCAATAATATTGGGGGCATCCAGGTGCTGAACCAACCACTTAGCAACAAGGGTGAGACCTTGCTTAAAAGAGTTCAAAAGGCCCAATCCACCTTTGTTCTTAGGAAGAGTTACTATATTCTAGGCAACATGATGAAAGCCTTTTTGGGAGTCTTTAGACGACCACATGAAGTCTCGAAATAAACGTTCAAGCTTTTGATAAGAAGCATGGGAAGGGGCCCAACATGACGAATAATAAACATGGGTAGAGGCACAAATAGACTTACAGATAAGATACTTACCGGTGAAGGTGAGGGGTTTGGTTTTCCATTTTTCGATTTTTCTTTGAATTCGAGAAAGTACTTGGTCCTAGCTCTGAAGTTGGGCCTCTAAAGGGATTCCTAAAAGCTTAATGATTTCATGATCTTGAGTACGCTTCCAACTATAATTGGGCAAATGGCTGTAGTTATTGGTGAAGCTATATACTGAAGATTTACACCAATTTATAACATATCTAGAGAGGGAGCAATATTGCTCTACTCGAGACAAGAGACGCTGCACATTAACAACATTGTTTTGAATAAGGAAAAAAGAGTCATCAACGAAATGCATATTGAGGAGCTGATGTTGAGGAGAAGATAGAAGAACCCCCGATAAAACATTGTTTTGAATATCCAAGTTGATTTGATGACAAAGAAAATCAGCAGCAATGATGAAGAGGTAAGGAGCAAGAGGGCAACCTTGCCTAATAGACCTATGAATAGAAAAGGGAGAAGAGATGCCGAAGGTAGTCGCGATTTGCGCAGTAGCATCTGAGAATAAGCATTCTACCATATGAATGAACTTAGGGCCAAAACCCAATTTAGTCATAGTTTGGATAATGAAGTCCCACTTAATATTATCATAGGCTTTAGCGTAGTCAAGCTTCATTAGGAGGATATCCTGACCCTTGTCCTCAGGCCACTTAAGACCTTCCCAAGCAGCCACCACGTTATTTAATATGTATCTTCCTGGGACAAAGCTAGTCTGCTGAGGGGAAATAATAAGAGCAAGGATTTTCTTTAATCGCAAAGCCAAACATTTAGCCCAAATTTTGTAAACCACATTAAGTAAGGTGATAGGTTGCCAATTGGAGATACAAGTAGGATCTCCCGATTTAGGGAGAAGACAAATAATCCCTTGGTTTAAGATTGGTCCCAAAGAACTAGTAAGCTAGCCTCTTTGATAACATGGAAGAGGTCAGAACCTACCAAATCCCAATGCTTTTGGAGAAATTCGACTGGAAAACCATCATAACCAGGGGCTTTCCCAGGGCTTAAGTTAAAGCAAGCCTGTCGAAGCTCAGCTGGAGTAATATCGGCTTCTAAAATTGTCAGCATAGAAGAATTAACCAGTCTAGGATAATTTAGAGTGGCGGCCGCGAAGGATGCAGGATCCATAGGAGTAGTGGGGAATAAGGGCTCAAAGTGTTCCTTAAGATAAGAGAGAAGACTATTTTGGTTAGTGATAATGGATCCATTTATGGAGAGTTTATCTAAAGAGGGCGAAGGGGAGGACCGGTTAAGGTACTTAAAGAATTCCTTACAGTGCTCATCTTGAATGTTTAGCCAAGTGAGTCAGCTTTTAATCAAGGCACCTTGTGCCTTATATACTTCCCAATGTTGAAAGGC
>MNCI01004648.1:249221-274621 GCA_015680685.1 Gnetum montanum
GTCGTTGGTGGTCATTATGGGTCTGCATAGATAAAGTAATGGGGAAATGATCAGATAAGGTTGCGTGTTGGTGGACTTTAGTAGTAGAAAGGGCCTGCCAAAAAGAAAGAGTGGAAAAATAATATCTATCTAACCGACTATAAATGCGAGCCTGCCCCTTACGAAGATTGTTTCAAGTGAAGCTGTTTAGAGAGCCACAAACAGTGTCTGCGATGCTGTTCGAAAGATAGAAACGTTTCTTAAAATTTGACCAGGCTTGATATTCATGATGAGGAAGTTGAGAGAAAACACCCCCAAGCTTATCATGAGAGAATTCCATCATGTTAAAATCACCGCCAAAAATCTAAGGAATAGAAGGGAGGCTATGAGTGAGTTCATGCCACAATCAGGCCTGTTCGGTAGAGTCATTGGGAGCATAAATATAACAAACTCCGAAGGGACCATGTGAGGAGGAGAAAACAGCCTAGGCCACTTTGTGACCTAAATCGGACCCATGTTGTAGGAGTTTGTCTTTTCAATAGGCTGGAAAAAGAATGGTTGCTCCACCTTTGCCACACTAATGAGAAGTAGCGAGAACAAAAGAATGGGGGAGAAACCAATGGGCTGAAAGAGATAATTGGTTGGCTGAGATCTTGATTTCTTGAAGAAGGAGGAAATCCAAAGTGAGATTTAGACTAGGGAGGAAGTTGTTGGCTCGTTTGCGACGAAGCCTATCAGTTAGGCCTTGGACATTCCAAGATAGGAGGTTCATGGAGAAGCTCTAGATGTTATGAGTGACAGGGTAGTAGAAGGATTTGGGTTAGGGATGTCAGTCGTCATAGTAGTGGAAAGAATTGCAAAGGAGTTGCTTGTATTAATAGTTAAAGCTGGGTTAGTTTTGGGCGAAGGAGAGGAAGAGGGAGTAGTGGTTTTAGATGCTTTGGCTTGTTTCCTTCCCCCTACCTTTACAAACTCATCACGTAAAAGTGAATCTTTGACTGATTGTGATTGGATTATTGGTGCCTTGGACCTGGCCTTAATGAGAGAATGGGATTGGGAGACTCTTGCCTTAGAGGGAGCAGACAAGAAAGAAAGTTGTGCAGCATTGTTAGAAGTAGAACCAAACTTAATGGGATCAAGTGGTGGGTTAGGTTGAGGAGTGACTACAGGACTGGATTTGGGAGGATTGGTTTGGGATTTTTTCTTAGCTAGAAAGGGACAGGTAGAAATGTGGTGCTCTGCACGATGGCAGTAGCTACAAGAGTTGGGAAGATAAAAATAGTCTACCTTTTGAGTAAAAACTTTGCCTTCAGCTCCTAAGGTTAAAGTGGTTTTCTTTTGGGAAATGTCAAGTTTGATACAATAGCGACGAAAGTGAGCCCCGTTAACCTCAATTTCATGGTTAGAGATGACTCAACCTAAGGTGCTAACTATGCCTTGCTCAACAGATGAAAAGATTAAAGGAAGATTAGGCAGCTCTACATAACAAGGGATGATATTAAAGGTTGGGTTCCTGACATTGAAATCAAATTTCCAAGCCTGGGCGATAAGTGTAGCATTACGAGCAGGAAAAATCTGAAGAGAGAGAGAGCTTTCTCGATGTGAGAAGCCTTAGAAAGTTCAGCGAGGACAAAATTACGAGCATAGTATCGAGCGTGTAAGACCTGTATCCTGTGGGTTTGTAAAATATTTTTAATATACAAATTAATGCTTAATGGTCAAGGTAGAAAACCCACTATTTGAGAAAAAATAAAGCATGCAGAAAAATCTTGAGAAACAGATTCAAAGATGGCATCAGGTAAAAGAAAATCCAAAGATTCTAAGTTAGGAGAACTTCCTTGAAGTGAAGAAGTAGCAGCCGCTGAGGATTCATCCATACCGTTGCAGGAAGGAAGCTCCATGTCCATTTGAACAAGCTCAACGTCGATAATCTGGCCGTAAAGCACCAGAATCCTGAGTTAAAGATCAACGGTAGACAAAACGGCAAGCGTTGCAACCAAATCTGCCTAGATCTGGGGTTGCTTGTTGTTGCCTTCCCAATCACTGTGTCGTTTTGTTATGAAAGAAAACCCAGAATGAAAAATGCAGCGTGCAACTGCGTCGCTTGGGCACACTGTAGCCACCGCGGCCTTGCCAAAAAACCAAAACCCAAACGCGTGGGCCCTGCCAAAAAACCAAAACCCAAACGCGCCGGCCCTGTTGATTGTAGAGCCAACGTGTCTCGCAGAGAAACCATAATCAGGGCTCACTGTGTTGAATTTTGTTTACAACGAGGAGAGGTAGTCCCAGTTCTATAATGATAATTGAGTCACATAAGTGCACTATGAAGAGTGTTCAATTCAATTTCCTCGTCTTTAGTAATGTGCAAGATCATGATTAGTTTTTGTTGGGGGTCATGGTTTTTTGGCACATGGGGCCTTGCCCTTACGCAGTGGTGACTTGGTGCCCATTAGGACCTCGACCTTTTCTCTCAGGTGCTGGTTTGGATTAGAGTTTCAGGGCTTCCTTGGGAGTTTTGGACACTTGAGTTTATCGAGTTGTTTGTAGCATTTTTTGGCAAATTCATAGCATTGGATAAATTTACCACATCTATGGAGTGAATTGGATTCACTTGTTTTTGTGTTTGGAGATCATTAGCATTGACAGACCTCCTCAAGGATGTTGTTCTGGCGCTGCCCTTAGGGGATGAGCATATCACAATGGAATATGAGAACTTATTGATGGAGACTCCAGATCCAGGCTCAAAAAATGGGCCTTTTGTGGAAAGCTTGGCCACACCACGGAGGTTTGCTGGGCCAAAAGGGTTTGGGCCATTAAGCTAGATGATGAGGGTGTATGGATGAAGGTGAAAAGGAAGGGATGTGCAGGGGGCTGAGCGATGACTGTAGGGGGTTGTGTGATGCCAGTGGGGAATGCTACTGGTGTCATGGAACTAGTGTGAAAGGTTGTGGTTCTGAATCCTGTTTCCAAGCTGTTGGATTTGATGGTAGAGCAAGGTGAGGGCATTGGTGAGTTGGCTAGTCTTGGACTAGAGGGTGGCTTTGTCGTGCCTCTTGAGCTAGCTTCACATGGGAAGGAGGTGCCTCTATTGGGGTTTGGGCAATTGTAGTTTGTGGTGCTACTAAATCTAGGTTGGGTGATGGGGCCCAGCCCAACCCTTGTAGTGGGGAGTGGTTTTGGGTTTCCATGGAGCCTACAAAGGTTGGGTGGCTATCTATTCCTTTGGTGCACAATTGCCAAACCTAGTTGGAGATTGACTTGGGCATTCAGATGACCTTGAAAGAAGTCTACTGGAAACACACTAACTGTAGACAATGAAGATTGTGACTTGGAATTGCAGGGGGTAGGGCACCCCCTATAAGTGACATGTCCTAAAAGAAATCATGAATAGAGATAGCTGTGATGTGGTGTGTCTACAAGAAACAAAGTAGCTGAGTTAGGAATTTGGATTTCTAAATTGGGAGGTTGGCAAGTCCATCAAGTTGCTTGTTGGAGACGAGCCGGTGGCCTTGCTGTGTTATCTAAGGTTCCCTTTTGTTTGGTTGATGCTTCAACTTGGAGCATTACTATTCACTTGCCATTGTTTGGGTATTGTCTCACCAATTTCTACAGGGAGTAGGTGTGGGAGAAAAGGCTTGATGAGCTTGACAGGGTTGTTGAGCTCATCCCGAACACACAACAATGGATTATTGTGGGGGAGTTTAACCAATGATTGCATGCTTGGGAGAAGACTGTGGGACGGGGGATAGCATTACACCAGTAGGAGCTGAACAATTTTTACAGTTCTTGCACTAGCATGACTTGGTGGATGTAGAGATTGCTAATTGCAACTTTACTTGGAGCAATCACAAGAAGGGGAGCGCCAAGGCCATGTCCAAGATTGACCATGTTTAGGTTGGACCCCCATTATGCTAAAGAACGTGCAGTTTTCTGGGACTAAATGAAGAGCTTCAGGTCATCGGTCATTGACCTATTAGATTAGGAGGGAGTCACATCCTAAGGTTTCTTGGTTCCGTTTTGAAAGGACCTGGCTCATGAAGCTGTGGCTTCGACCGCTGGTGACAGCCATATGGGACCACTATTCAGTTGTGAGGGATTCACGTGATTTCCTTACCAATGGGCTCAATATCTTGAAAAAAGAGATTAGCTCTCGTTGGAAGGAGGAGAAATACTCGTTTAGATCTCATCGGGGGATGTTGCAACAATGGCTAGGTCTGGTTCATGAAAGGTAGGAGAAAGGGGAATTGTTAGTTCAGGAAGAATAGGCTCTCTTGCTTGAGCTCCAACAACTTAACTAGGAAGAGATAGAACATTGGTGACAAGGATGAAGGATGGTGGCCGACCGATGAGGTTTTTCTTTGTAGCTGCTTAGGTTGACAACTTGGCAAAAATAGTGCATAGTTTGGTCAAGTAGGGATAGGTGCTGGAACGCACTGTCGATATTTCTTAGGAGTTTCAATCTTTTTGGGGGGCCATTAGGTGGAGGTGGGAGACTTTGTCTATTGATACAGATTCAATCGATGCTTATGGAGGAGGACAATTAGCAATTGTTGGCTCCTTTTACTTGGGAGGAGCTTGATACCACTTTGGGGGACCTGAAGACGGGGAGGGTGTCGTGACAAGATAGTTGGCCCATTGAATTTTTTTGGGAGTTTGCAGATGTTTTGGGCAAACATATTCTTGATGTGTGAAATACCATGCTATGTTGGAGACAGATTCACCGGGAAATAAATTGTTCCAGAATTGTTCTTATCCCTAAGATTGAGGGTCCATTGGAGGCTTCACATTACAAGCCCATTGGGGTTTGTAATACCCTCCTTTGATTGTTTACGGAATTACTTGTTAGAAGGTTGGGTCCTTTGATGCCGCATTTGGTTTGTCATAATTAGGTTGGGTTTGTGAGAAATAGACTTCTTTAGGATCAAGTTATTCTTCTGCTGGAGATCCTTCACTCCCTTCAGGTAGAGTGTTTCCTTGGGCTATGTTTTAAGCTTGACATTGTGAAAACGTATGATAGTGTCAATTGGGATGTGTTACGGGATATAATGGTAGGGAAAGGTTTCAGCTGCGCTTTCATTGACTTATGCCTTTAAATATAGTCTTTAGCTGCTTAATTGATCTTGAAGGGGTTTTATGGGGTTTCTCATCACTGGGGCAGGGGACCCGTTGTCTTTGTATCTTTTCGTTATGGTTATGGACACTATGCAGGATTATTGTAGGGCCAAAGGGGTGTGGGGCTTGCACATTAATGGGGTGAACTGCATGGTGTCGCACTATGCAGATGATACCATCCTTTTCACTTGTGCTTCGGTGTTGTAGGCTAAAGCTTTGGATTGGGCCCTATTGCGAATGGCGAGGGAGGTTGGTCTGGAGGCGAATCGTGCCAAATCCACACTTTACATAACCCACCTTAATTCCGGGGTAAAAGCTTGTATCATGCAAACTTTGGGGTCCTGCTCAGTATTGATTGTGACCGGTATTTGGGGTTTCCCATGTTTGAATGGAATCGTAGGAGAGCTTGGGTTCAACTCCTCAAACGTGTTCAGCAGCAACTTGGGCATTGGATTGGCTGTTTCTTGACTAGGAAAGGGCAGATCATGTTGGCCACTTCAGTGCTTTCGTCCATTGCGTGGTTTTGCCCCTTAACATTGGAGACAGTGTGGATCAATTAATTCAAAATTTCATTTGGTCAGGGAGAAAGTGGGGGAAGCCTCTCCATCTAGTGGCATGGGATATGATTGCATGCCCTTGAGATGTGGGAGGACTAGGAATTTTGAAATTCTGCAATCTAGTGACAATGGAACAGCAACAGCTGGTTCATCGCATGTCATGGGCTAACATGGATACGGTGCCATGGATTTGGATCATGCGCCATAAGTATCATCAATGGACTGCAACTACACAAGATTCTCTTTCATGGCATTCAATTTGCCACCATGTTCAACGTATGATGGTGTTAGGTTGGCTTGCTGTGCAACCCAAACTATGATTGACTTGCCATCACAATCACGTCTCACCCCATCATTAAACATGAGCTTCTTGATTATAGGCATGAAACACTCATTTGCAGCAAACTCTCATGGACCATTTGTAACAAACCTTTACAGACTAACAACGAAGCTATCCTTTGTATATGCACACCCTATAACAGCTTGAATTTGATGAATTAGTTTTCAAATCTATGACTATCCTTCTTATATGCATACCCTATAGCAGCTCTGATGCCATTGTTAGACTTCATCTAACTTACTGTTTAATTGTACAAGCTGGGATACCCCTATTAGGGGTAATCAACAACAACAGATTCTGCTATCTGAAACAAAATATTATCACAATGAATTAGCATAATGGAAATAAAACCACACAGCTGAAGTTATAATGAAAGATAATAAGTTGAAAGTAAGTCATGAACCCCTACCAAACCAGGGCAAACACTTGGTTACTTACATTTCCTTTCATTTCAATTTATACATGTGGTTCCTTACAAGCTAACCTAAGGTTCATTAATTCTTAACATAGTCTCCAATCACCTAAAAACTTCTAAAAAGGTCTACCAGATAATAATTTTGGTATTGCTATCTACTCTAACACAGTCCTCACATATCCTTGCTATCTTCATTTTGCTACCTTTGAATACCTTGTTATAGTTGAAGAGCATGCTTCAGCAGTTAGCAAGATGTTCACCTACAAAGTGTGTGAATTCACAATTCATGAAAAAGTGCATGTGGTTCTCCAAATCATGTAGTTGCAAAGTTTGCAATCTGATGCAATTTGCTATTTGTTTCTGTTTGCAAGCTTTTGATCTGTCATTTTCCTTGCTTCTGGATGTATATCTATGTTCTTGTTAGTGTCTTCCAAGAGCGACCCTCAAATTGAACTTCAAGGTAAATATGTCACCCGTTACAAGACCAATGCATGTATTCCAGGCATGTTTGGCTTTCCATAGAATGTTGTGGAGTTCTGTCATGAGTGCACATCCTCCTTCTTGCATGGGCTTTGCAGTTTTTACACAACTAAATGCCATCGAGTTTTAAAGAAACTCAAGACATTAGAATAATTTTGTTTGTGTTTCCATCTTAATTTCACGCAGAGCACTGATTGATCATTTTTATCTGTCCTAATTAACAGGTTCCTTATGGATGATATTTGGTTTTTATGGATCCCAGTACTTGGAAATGGGGCTCAACTATTCCCGACTTTTGAAAGCCAACAAATTCTTTGTCCAAGGAATCAGTGTAAGTTTCTGAATATCTTTTGCAAAAGCTTGGCAGATAAGGATCCTTTGCATTTATTCCCTTATATTTGTAACAGGTAGAGAGCAATGTCCAAAATGGAGAGTTCTCACAGATGCTAAATGATGAAGAGATTACAGTGCCAACTCTTTATTCATTTCATAGAACACCCTCACTTGGTGATCAAAAAGAATCGACGAGGGAACTTAGTCTTGATATTCCTCCTTTGAACCACAAGGTAGTCAGTTTTCCTTTTGGAGATGCAACTAACTTAGCTAAAGATCAATTAATGAATCTGAAAAACAATTTTTTTGGTATAATTCTAAAATACATGATTGAATTTACCTGTTTGCATTCCGTGTGATCTAGGAATGGGCATTCTGGCTTAACAAGGGGTCTGAATTAAGATTGGAATACAAGGTTATGTCACCTACCAATTTATTCATTGTTATTGCACAAGGTTGGTTTTCTAATGCAATTTAAAGCATTTTCTTTCTGTATGGATCTCTGATAAAGCATAAGAAGTGTGATTTGTGAGCATTAACATGTGGGTTATGTTCTCTACTTTGCATTATCATCATAATCCTAGCCTTGTCCCAATAGTATCGGGGTGGCTATAAGAGTTCTGTTTTACTTCTATTAAGCACTAAATATTTTATCTATCTTCAATTATTCCTTACGGGGTAGGTTTCCTATTAATGTCATCTGTCTTCACCAGCAACATGGGTGGGTGATTATCATGTGACAACCATTGAAATTGGATATTCCACTCATATTTTTTTTGGTTTGTGAGATCCCAGGGACTATAAACTGATTGGGACAAGAAATTGGATATTCCACTCATATTTTTTTTTGGTTTGTGAGATCCCAGGGCTCATCAATGCCTGCATGCTTAATTGACTGTTGCTATGGCAGATGTAAACCATTTTAACTTAGTGATGGTGTTGACAATGTGCTTTGTTCAAGGCAACCTAGTTTGCCATGGAGTGTTGGCTGCTGCACTTCGAGCACTAACTCTTATTACTCAAAAAGCCTGAATCCAATTGAGAGAAAAATGTGATGGGACAGGAATCAGGGATGATGATATCTTGGGAGTGGGGGCTAATTCCTCGTGAATTTTTGTAAGACTTTTCTTTTTAGGTGTTTTGGGGTGGGAGAAAGGAGATCTGGGAATTTTTTCTAACACCTCTAAGAAACATAATGTTTTATGTTTTTTTTTTTTTGATAATGTTTGGGATTATATTACTGAAAAATAAAATCTGTACATGAAGATTTACAACAGATGAAAGACGGGAGATCTCCCCTCCAGCAAAAAACCCAAAACAGGAGCTCAACTACATGAAAACAGTAAAGTGTCCAGGCTGAAACTTGGATGCAATTGCAACATCCTGAGAGGCCTTACCTCTCGAAACTAACCCGACTATATCAAAATTGGGGTATTAAGAATCACCCCCTTCCCCATTTGCCAATTTAATCTAACACAAGCCAAACGTCAAAGAAACACCAAAAGGAAGGACCCCTTAGTCCCAAGCATCCCACCCCAACCACCCCTTACAGACGTTTAGGGAGAGTGTGGCAAGCACAATCTGGCATTTCTTGGTGGTGGATAGCGTTTAGTGTATCCTAGTGTTGTTCTAAGTCAACAAAGATCGTGGCTTCTTAAAACACCTTAAATGTTGCCTCCTTCCTCGCTTGCTTAGTAGTCGACCCTTTGCCATCTAAATGAGATTTGAGCAAGGAGCAATAAATATGCCATTTGAGTGCAGACCACGTGGTCTCGTAGTTGATATCAATAGTCAAGTAAGGGCATAGTCCCTCCCTTAGTTAGTGTCGTGCATTCTAGGTGTGGGCCTTGTTAGTTTGTTGACTCATGTGTGTAGCTTCTTCATGCTCCCGCTCTTGAGCAGCCATCTCCAGCCATTCACGTTCTTGTCACTCTACCTTTTTGTGTTCCATTTCTTCTCTGATTTGGCCCAAAGCTCATCCATTAGTGCAGCTTTGGAGCTCTCCACATGCAATGCCTGTTTTCTTAACAGCTCCTTCTCTTTCCTTCTCTTTTTCTTGGAACTTGGCCTCAATTTGTTCCTGTGCATGTCAGAGAGCCTTGTCCTACCTGGTTTCCCAATCCCTTCGCTCCTCCACTCTAGCTTTAGTCGTTGCCTCCTCCATGACCCTACTAAAATTAGCAGCAACCTCCTTAGCCCCAATCGATCCCAATCCATCAAATATAAAAGATATCAAATAAGAGGATTCTTAGCTTTCCTGGTTTGGGCCTTGCTCTAGGAATGTGGCCTCCAAATTAATGACAACTATCCCTTCTACCATGATGACATAGAAATTGTACAACTTATCGTGTTCTTGTGCCCCTTCACTAAAGTAGTTTGGATAGCTTCAAGCACTATGCCTACATAGCTGTTGCACGGGGACTCTCCAATTGGTGCGGTGCTTTGGGCTCTCTGGTGGGTGAAAAACGATTGGATATTCTAGGCCTACCACTCACGAACTTTGGAAAGAAGCTATGGCGGCAATGGGCGTTGCCCCAACCTTCGAGCCAGATTGTGAGTGTTTTAGGGTTAACTAGATGCTGTGGAGCATGGTGGTGTGGATGGGATGGGGTGACCTCCTTCCTTTTCTTGTCAGTGTCTTGGACCTCTCAAATTTGTTGTTCTATACATGATGGAGAGGGGACATCACGAATTTCCACAGTGTCTGCATTCAACTTATTGAAATGGCCATCGCTGAGTACTTGTGTCTCCCAGTTGTGGTGGAGACTATTGCCCATGGGGCAGGCCCCACCAAAGGTTTCTTTGCTGGGCTAGTACCAAAACTTGGGAGCAGCTAGGTCCCCAAGTTGGCTCTCCCTTTGCTGTGGTAGGAGGTTGTGGAGCTTGTGGAAGGTTTTTTTTGTTCAATTTGGTAATGTGTGGAAGCTGCAGAGCGCATGCTTCACCCTTCTTCACTTCATGCAGCTAGGGTGACCAATGAACTTACCAAAATTCTTCTTGGCCTCTCTCCATCGGGGGAGAAGGTGATGCCACTCGAGCTTGATTCTAGCCCTTTGGAGGGCTGCACAACCGCCGGTGCAATTGTCAATGAATCCATCCTCCTACTTGGTGGTTTATGCAAGGTGGAGACTAACATAGGAGGGAGAGGCCTCCTCTACATAGGCCGTCACAGAGGAATAGGAGGAGTTCACGGGGCCTGTGGAGAGCTTTGACTAGTAGGGCTCTACTATTGGCCAACAACAAAGCTTCAAGGAGTAGCTCCAGAAGGCCAAGGATCAAATCTCCTAGGAGCTACAAGGTAAGTTCTCGGCTGACCTCTGCAGGGTCATCATTAAGGTTGAGGCTAGGGTGAGATCAGAGGAATAGGTGTAGTGGGAGGCTAGGGCGACCCCCCAACCGTACGACCCCCCACCCGGGCCGAACCCCTACGGGCGAGTCGGAAGCCGCCGACAGGTGCTTTGAATTCTGCAGTTGCTGCAATAGCTATATCGAACATTTTTTGGCATACCATGCTTTGAACAACATTGAAAAGATAGCACATGAGTAAAACCATTGACCAATAATTTTCTTTGCTCCATCATGAACATATTTATTCCAAGCAGCTAATCCTTTTAGGTTGGGTGTGGACCTGCTATTGTAAAAGACGGAAATACATCTCTTACGACAGTTGCATTGAGGAGATTGCTTGCAGAAATGGATGAGGTTGATTGTGGTGATGCTTGTATATCAAATGCATCAAAGCAAAACTGGACAACAACACTAGATGAGTAGACAAACTGTTCAAAGGATGTATTTTCTTTTCTCTTTTTTGCTTCTACCTCATCCATTTCTTTGAATCATGTTCAACATTTATTTCACACCTCAGTTAGGGCATTGGGGCATGGGGCAGTGGCTTTTGATTCATTGTAGCAAGGTGGAATTTCAATCCTAAAACATCACCATGGCATTCTTTTTGACAAAAAAAATGCAAAATGCATTTTTCGGCTTAGATTCAGGAGCAGCCCCAACCCCTCCAAAATCTTTTTGTCAACTTGAATCTTCAGCAACCATTTTGGCTAACAAACAAATAGTATTATGCCACCAAGAATGCACACAAGGAATTCAAAAATGCAGAAATGAGCAATGATATGTCACCAAGAGGGTAAAAACCAAAAGCCTTGTGCCACCAAAAGAGTAAAAATCAAAAGCCTTGTACCACCGAGAGTGGAAAGAAAGTGTACAAAATTTTTCTTTTTGTTTACCTTTACAATTGTGGGTTATGCTACAGCAGAGCTACATTGCAGCTAAATCACTAATTTGAATTTTGAAATCTAAACTTGAATACTTGTTGATGTCTTGTCATTAAAAAGTTAAAATGAGTTAGAGGAAACAATGCAATAGGAACAGCAGGTGGGCGTCGGAGTGTAGTAGTAGCAAGAGCAGTAGGCGAGCGCCGGAGTACAACAACAGTAGGCGGGCATAGGAGAGGAGAGTATGACGAATGCGGGGGCGGGCAAAGGCGATGGGGAGAACTTGGTCAGGGCCACATAGGACTGTGGGGGGGAAGGGTTGCGAGCGCTAGCTAGGGGTATCGAGGCACACTCCTAGGCCGACCACACCTTGCGCCTTTGGGTCAGCAAGCCCCCGACGGAGGGAGTCCACACCCTGCAACGGAGCCTCATTGGCTGTTTCGTTTCTAGGGGTGCTTGCCCACGGATGGAGTTAATCTGCAAGTGGGTGCAAGAACATTGGAAGGTTGGCCAAGTGGAAGTCCAGAGTTTGTCTGAGGATTTGCTTCTGTTTTGTCCCAACAGGCTAGGGACTCGGTGTTGCTGGGGGGACCATGGTTTTATGGGGCTCGGGGGCTAGCTTTAACCTCGTGGTGCTCGGGGGTGCATCGCGAGATAGACCTATTCACCAGAGCCTCGATGTGGATGAGGATTTTTGGGATCCCATGGGAGTTGTGGAACTTGGAGTTCTTGGAGAAGGTGGCGGGGTTTTTTGGGGAGTTCATTGCTCTTGATAACGTCACACAATCAATGGCGCGGATGGGATTTGCCCGTTTCTGCGTTTGGTGAAGGCTGTCGGATAAGGACCTCATCCGGGAAATCGTTCTGGAGCTCCCAAGCAGGGAGGAACACCTCCAGGTTGAATATGAGAACTTGGAGGTTGAGCCAGGCCTTGAGCGAAGAACAAAGGCCCGAGAGGACAAGGGAGAAGGATGTGCTTGTTGTGGGAAACCTAGTCACCAGGAGGAGGATTGTTGGTTTTGGAGGACACGGCCCGTGCGGCTGTGAGACCAAGCCAAGCAGATGTTTGAGGGTGGGAACTAGGTCATGATGGGCCGTAAGGGTTGACTGCACCCACTGCCAAACCAGCTGCCCTTCCCTCACCCCCCTTTCCAGCCCCTCCTCGCCGCGATGCTGGTGCCAGATCGTCGGGCATGGCTAATTGTTGGGGGACTTCAACCAATGCTTGCATTCGTGGGAAAAATCCAGTGGGGCTGCCCCCCTCGGGCGCACAGGAGTTTTAGGATTTCCTGACGGCCCACTTGCATAGGATCTGTCCATTGGGAACTGCCAGTTCACCTGGAGCAACAGGAGGAAAGGCCAGGACTGCATCCTCTCCTGAATTGACCAGGTCTGCATCAGTTCCAACCTCCTCCTCCGATTTGCTGTGCGGGTTACGAGACAGGAAAGGGTCGCTTCGGATCATTGATCCTTGGTTTGTTTGCTCGGGCTAGAAAGGTCCCGGACCCTGTGACCATTTCGCTTTGAGGCAACCTGGCTGTCTAAGCTATGGTTGAGGCCATTAGTTGAGGACATTTGGGCGAATTACTGATCGGGCCAGGGAGACCCCAGGAACTTCCTTAAGGATGGTTTGCTTTGCTTGAAATGGGCCATTCGGGCCCTACCAGTGGAGACAAATTCTTGTTTAGGACGGGTCGTAGGGCGCTCCGGGATAAACTTATTCAGATCCAGACCAGATAGGAAGTTGGGGAGGACTTACATGAAGAAGAGCAGAACATTCTGCAGCAACTTCAAGGCCTTGACCTAGAAGAGGAGACATATTGGAAATAAAGGTCAGGGGTCAGATGGCTTCGAGAAGGGGACAAGCAATCGAAATTTTTCTTTGCCGTCGCTAAGACATGAGGATGGGGCCAACCAAGTTTTTTACACACCTGGGACGAGGGGATTATTGATGAACCAGAGAGCGTTGCTAGGGAGTTGACTCAACATTGGAAGAGGATCTGGGCCAAGCGATCCACCAAACCCATTTCGGGCCAAGCGGAAGACAACACGCGGTTGTTGACCCTGTTCTCTTGGCAGGAACTCGTTGCAACCATCAACAACATGCTGGGAGGGAAGGCGCCTGGTCTAGACGGTTGGAGTCTTGAGTTCTTTCAGACCTTCATGGATATTGTGGGATCCAATATCTTGGACGCCTTCAACCTTATGCTGGCCAAGAGGTAGGTTTGAAGGGAGATTAATTGCTTTCGAATTGTGTGCATCCCGAAGTAAACAGAGGCACACCGACTAGAACACTTCCGTCCTATCAGGGTTTGCAACGTTTTGATTCAGGTTTTCTCCAAATTGATTGTGCATAGGCTTGCGCCACTCATGCCCAAGCTGGTGGGAGTTAATCAAGCAGGGTTTGTGCAAGGTCGAACCTTACAGGATCAGGTTCTCCTCATGCATGAGGTGTTCCATTCTCTTCAGACTATGGGTTTCCCTGGGCTTTGTCTCAAGCTCGACATTACCAAGGCGTATGACACACTCAGCTGGGAAGCCCTGGCTACCATTATGCAACGGAAGGGGTTTGACCATGGTTTTATCTAGCTTTGCATCCATATGCAGTCATTCATTGGTTTCCCCTTTGACCGGGGCGGGGGGGGGGGGGGGGCCTGGGGGGTCTCTCCTCGCCTGGGAGGGGGTTACAACAGGAGGACCCACTCTTGCCCCTGCTGTTCATTATCGCTATGGACCTGATGCAACATTATTGTAGTACGTTGGAGGTTGACGGATTAGACATTGGAGGGGTGGAATGTCGGGCTGAGCACTATGCGGATGACACAATGTTGCTTAGTCGTGCGGGGGTCCCACAAGCACGGTGCATCAACATCGTACTTTTATGGGTAGCGTGGAAGACAAGAAATCGCATTGTTTTCCAACAGACCAGGTTGCCCCCGCCCTTGCCCCTGTTGGTGGTTTCCTAGGCTCTTCGCGCGTGGAACGAGATCGAGGTGGCAATGGGTGTCATGCTGACATTCGAACCTGATTGCGTTGCGTTCTAGTCGGAGGAAGAACTCTGGTGAATGGTGGAACAATGCAGCTGGAACGGCCCCCTGCAGCAGCTGGTTGGTGACCTAGATCTTGTAGATGACACATTCTTCTCTAACTGGCACAATGACCAGACTTACTTTCGAGGGAGAGAGGTAACCATCACGGAATCTTCGATTGCCAGGTGTCTGGGGGTCTAGGCCGTTGGCGAGGTCATTTTGCCTTCCACATGAGGGTTGTAGGACGTGGAAATGTTCTTTGATGGGCTGGTGCCACGCACGCAAAGTCGACAAGTGCCCAGATCCTCTCTGCCCCAAATTTGGGCCCGAGCGGTAGATCTTGTGGACAGATTTTTTGTCCAGTTTGGCAACGGCTCTAAGCTCCAAGGCATCTATTTTGCCTTCCTTCATTGCCTGAAGTTAGGGCGTCAGGTTAACTTACCCTGATTTTTTTGGCGGCCCTACAATTTCAGAGACAGGGCTGTCATTTGGGGCTCATCCTGGCCTTATAGTGGGGGGTAGAAGGGGGGCAAAACTCTCAGAGTGCCCCCCCCGGTGGGGGGCTCCCCTGCTTGGCCCATCATCTTCGGCCAACCGGGAGAACCTCTGGTGCCTGCAATGACTTACACACGGAAACATAGTAGCCAATGAGGATGGTGCCCCCCAACCAATATCGAGGCACCGGAGTTGTCACCGCTTGAGATATCCAGGTGTGATGCGAACTGGGATGAGGAGTTGCAGCAGGTTGCAACCGTAGCGCGTGAGGCTGAGCGACAGGAATGGGAGGCAAAATGGCAGGAATCCCTTGCGCAGGCATGGGCCTAGTTGGAGGCCCAGTTTAGAGAAAGGGAGCAGGAGAGGGTGAGGCAACAAGCCCTCCTGGCCGATGCAACTTGGGCCCGGTTGGTGGATGAGATTCAGGCCCAAATGAGGGAAGAGTTGCTGCAGGAGGAAATCGCTCGAAGGGAGAGCGAGGAGGCTAAACGAGCATAGTTTGAACGTGAGTAGGAGGAGGCTCAGCGGCAGAGCCAATTGGACCAGGCACACGAACACAACGCCCGCCAATGGCTTAGAGGTGGATGATGCGCATACCTCATCCTGGGCATCAATTGCGACAGCTCTTGGGGGGAGCTTAGATGCCACATCTGTCGGACCTTGGTGCGCTTCCATCCAGATGCAGGGATGTCGACGACAGATTGGAACAGACGAGAGTCGGCCATGCAAGGAATCCAACAGGCCTCCAGTTTTGTGGACACGGAGCTCCACCGAAACACGCTAGATATTCTTCATGAGCTGGAGCGCCCACACTGTGCTTGCCATTGGCTGTCGACAAACCCCTAGCAGGGTCGTTGCTTTCAGCTCGCGGTGGTCGTTGTTGCTCGCCCCCTCGCCTGGCCCCCCCCGGAAAAGAAAAACTTGTTTTTTGGCTTAAAGTGGCTATAGCTGGACCATTGCGGAGTTTGGCATGTTGATTTTGGGGTGTTACCCCACCACACATGGGCCATTGTTGATGGCCCATTGTTTGTAATCTCTTGTACTATATTTTTTCAGTAATGCAATCCTGACTATTTCCTCAAAAAAAAAAGAAGAAAAAAAAAGAAGTTAAAATGAGTTGTATTCATTGTCTACTAAAATGAATGAGTTGAAGAATGCCTGAAATGAGTTGAAGAATGTGATGTTGACCTCCCAAAGAATGCACTACTAAAGTATCATCACCCATAGCTGCAATGCTCATCCCACCAAGTAGGGCTCAGGAGGTTGGTGAATGAGCGAAAACCTAACCTCTTTGAGTCCAAAGAATGCCCTATTGAGCTTTCAAAAATGCGTTGTTGATTGCTAAAGAGTAGTGTTGTGTTTTGAATATGTTGTTGATTGGGAATGCATTCACTACACTTTGAAAGAATGTATTGTGCTCAATGTATTGCCTCTTGTAGAAACTAGTAATAGTGCATTTCTAGAATGTTCGATGTTCATTCTTTGCACTTTTATACTTGTATTGAGTCCCAAATTTTTTTCCAATGGTCTTTAATGTTTAAAAAATATTTAATAATGTTAAATTTTTATTGGCATCTCTAAAGGTTTTTTTTTTTTTGTATTTGCTTTTCAAAACTTCCGATTCCAAGACCTAGAATTGTCTAGAATTGTGATTCTTGGATCAAGCATAAATCACATCCACACTACTCAAATGCATAAGAAGGAAGCACTATGCATAAATGCTAAACATATACTAGATTGTTGCTCTTATGTTTGGTCCTCTATCCTTGCTAGTCATAATGCCTGCCTGACATATCCCATATGTAGAGGAGCAGTGTACGCTAAGGCAGCTGCAGGCCCTGGATCAGGAGGAAGAGACTTATTGGTGGCAGCACTCCCGGGTGCACTGGATCAGGGAAGGAGACCGGCAGACCAGATTCTTCTTTGCCATGGCCAAGTCGCTGGGGGGGGGGGGGGGGGGGGGGGCGGCATGCCAAGAAGTCTCCGCAACCAGAACGGGGAAATCGTTGATGACCCGCAACGCATGGCACAGATGCTAACACAATACTGGGGAGGGATTTGGGCCAAGCGCCCCACCAGGCCCATCTCGATCCCTGTTCCACGAGTGTTGTGTGCGCAGGATAATGCTCGGTTATTGGCCCCATTCTCTTGCCAGGAACTCACGACCACGATCCAAAGCATGCCGGGAGGGAAAGCACTTGGGCTTGACGGTTGGACCCTCAAATTTTTCAAAACATTCCTAGATATCGTGGGCCCCAATTTGCTTGATGCACTGAACCTCATGCTGGCCAGGAGACAGATCTGTAAGGAGATAAACTGCTCATGAATTGTGTGCATCCCGAAGCAAGTTGATGCACAACGACCTGAGCAGTTTCGCCCTATCGGAGTGTGTAACGTGATCCTCCGAATCTTCCTTAAATTGTTGGTGCATAGGCTTACACCGCTCATGCCCAAGCTGGTGGGAAAGAACCAGGCAGGCTTTGTGCAAGGACGGATCATCCAGGACCAGATCCTCCTCATACAGGAGGTGATCCACTCGCTTGGGACTTCGGGCTTCCCTGGGCTCTTCCTCAAGCTGGACATCACGAAAGCTTACGACACCCTAAGTTGGGAAGCATTGCAGTCCATCATGCAACAAAAAGGCTTCGACCCGCAATTCACCTGGTTGTGCATTCACCTGCAATCCTCAGCGGGGTTTTCCTTTGATGTGGGGGGGCCGGTTGTGGGGCCTCGCATCTCCAGGGAGGGGGCTGAGGCAAGGGGACCCACTCTCCCCCCTCCTCTTCATTATTGCCATGGATCTAATGCAACATTACTGCAGTACCTCCGGGGTGGACAGGCTTAACATAGCCGGGGTGACTTGCTGGGTGGAACATTATGCGGATGACACGATGTTGCTAAGAAGGGCGGCGGTCCCACAAGCACGATGCATAAACTTGGCGTTATCTCGTTTGGCCGCCAAGCTGGGGCTGGAAGTCAACAGAGCTAAGTCCGCGGCCTATTTCGTTAACGTGGATGAGCAGATTAAAACAAGGGTGACGCAAACCCTGGACATTCAGCCAGGGGCCACCAGTGACACATACCTAGGCATCCCCCTTTTTCGGTGGGGGAGGATCACGGCATGGGGTCATCTGCTGGAAAAGATTGAACGAAGGGCAAGCCATTGGGCTAACAGATTCCTGAGCCGCAAGGGGTGCCTGTTGGTGGTCACAGGAATCCTAATGGCAACCGTGCGTTTCGTGGCGGCGGTGGCCCCCCCGGCCACCGTCATTAATGCCGTTAACACCTTGGTTCGTCACTTCATTTGGGGGGGGGGGGGCAGAGGGGGGAGCAAATTGCACTTGGTCCGTTGGGAGCAAGTGGCGTGCCCACGCGGCACGGGTGGCCTGGGCATCACGACGTTCGAGGACGAGTTGATGCTGGGGCGGCAATGGCTTGTTCTCCGGCTCTCACGGCCGCATCGGGACCCGGTCCCATGGATTAATATTATGGCAATAAATGTCTGTTGGGAGGCGACGGCGTGGGACTCCAAATCTTGGCAGGTGGTTGCCAGACACGCGCGTGACATGTAGGCCTCGGGTTGGGCAAACCTCGAGCCCAGAGCCATCATGGCTGAAAAGTATTCGCGCTGTGACACATGGCGACGGATTTGGAGGGGAAGGCTGCTTGAAAAAATTAAATTCTTCCTATGGTTGATGCAGCACGACGCGTTGCCTGTCAGAGCCCTGTTACGACGGCGCGGGCTGCTAGACACGGACATGTGTCCGACATGCAGGGGTACGGTTGAAACTACCCTCCACTTCGCTCGCGACTGCCCCCGCATGCGCGGCGCACGGTGGCGATGCCCCCCCCCGAGGCGCCTGACAAGTGATTCTTGGGCTACGCTACTTCTTTGGGTAGCGTGGAAGGCCAGGAATAATTTCATTTTTCGGCAGCAGCGACGCCCCCCTCCACAGCGACTGGTTTGGCAGGCCTTTATTGCGTGGAAAGAAATTGAAAGTGCCATGGGAACCACGCCCACGTTCGAGCCAGACTACGTCGCCTTTCAGGAATACGAGGAGCTCTGACAATTGGTGGTTCAATGTGGGTGGGCTGATACGCTACAACGACTGGTGGGGGACCCAGATTTGGCCGATGATGCTTTATTCTCAAACTGGGTCAACGACCGTACCTTTTTCTGGGGGCGTGAGATCTGGGTCACGGAAGCAGCGATTGCCAGCTGTCTGGGGGCCCCCATCGCTGGGGAGACCATCTTACCCTCCACCCATGGCCTCCAGGACGCGGAGTTGTTCTTTGACGGGCCTGTCCCCATGATGAAGAGCAGACAGGTGCCTAGATCTGCCCTCCCCCGCCTTTGGGCGCGTGGTGTGGACCTAGTCGACAGGTTCTTTGTCCAGTCTGGCAACGGATCCAAGCTGTAGGCCCTGCACTTCACCTTTCTCCGTTGCCTCAAAAGGGGCTGCCAGGTCAATCTCCCCTGCTATTTTAAGGAAGCCCTTCGCCTCAAGCGTCGGGGTCGTCACTCGGGGGTGATTCTGGCTCTGTGGTGGGGGGCAGAGGGGGGGTAGCACCCCTCCTCCTTTGCCCCCTCGGGGGGTCTCATCGAGACGTCCCCCAGGCCATCGCACGGGGGGGGGGGGGGGGGGGGGGGGGGGGGGCGGAGGCTCCTGCGGTGGGAAGGAGTTGGGGTCCTTGGGGCGCTAGCGTCACGCGGGGCCGTATGGCCCTGAGGGAACGGCGCCCCCCCGCGCGACAGGACCAGCCTACCTCCGCACCCCCAGAAATCTTCGCCCCCCTTGAAACCTCCGCTTGGAACGAGGAACAACAAAAGAGGGTGGCGGAGGAAGCTAGAGAAGCGGAAAGGAAGGAGTGGGAGGCGAAGTGGATAGAAGCCCTCGCCCAGGCCCGCAGCGAGTTAGAAGCCCAGTTCTAGACAAGGGAGCAAGAATGGGCCAGACAGCAGGACATTCTAGCAGACGCTGCTAGGGCTCGGCTCACCGATGAAATTAGAGCCCAGGTGCAGGAGGAGCTTGTGATGGAGGAAGAAACCCGGAGACAGAGACAACAGGAGGAGCGGGCCTGGCTTCTGGAGGAGGAAGAGCAGAGGCAGCGACAGCTGGACCGTGCCCACGAGCATAACGCCAGACAGTGGTTGCGTGGGGGACGATGCCCGTACCTTACGTTAGGTAGCAGCTACGAGAGTTCATGGGGCGAACTTCGTAGATACATCCGCTGAACCTCGGCGCACTGCCACCCTGACGCCGGCACCTCCCATGAGGACAGAAACAGACGACAGGCGGCCATGCAGGGTATCTGGCAGGCAGCTAGCTTCATGGACACGGAGGAACACCGGAATACCCTTGACCTTCTACATGAGTTGGTGCGCCCCGACTGTGCTTGCAGGAAGCTTCCTACGAACCCCTAAGGGGTGGGTGGAATTTTCATGGGGCGCCCCCCCCCCTCCCCCCCCTCTTTCTTTGTTGATTGGTGCTTTTTGATTTCTTCTTGTGGCTCTCTGCCCTCGGCCGTGCGGCCTAGGTGAGATGTTGTGAGCGATCGGGGGATCCTTCCCCCTCGGTGCGGCCACCGCTGGTGACCCCCCTATTGTAATCTCTTGTAACATACTTTTGCGCTTTTCAGTAATAGAATCTCGAACACTTTCTCAAAAAAAAAAAAAAAAACATATCCCATAAGATTAGTGTGTATACCCATGCCATGTAATCATCAATTGGGCATCTAAAATCACAGAGTATCATAAAACATATATCATCACATATTAACTAACCCGACACACATCCCTGACTGCACCCCTTGCACATACATAATAATATATCATACTATACCAAGGGGACCTACTGAGGGGTGTGACATTTTACTCACAACTACTCAGATTTTATTTACTCTGAATCCATCTGTTACCCAAATTCCAACTACTCATTGGTTACAGCTTTTGACTTAGCAAGCACTGGTCAAGTCATCATGAAGTCTTGAAATAGATTGGTTTGGAAAAAAGATGGAGCCATTTGGATTTGCTTGGCTTTCAAATTTTGCATTGGTTTTATCATAGCTATTTATACAACTTATAATTGAATTTTTTTCATAACCGTGAGAAAAAATATTAAAATTGTGCATACGTGACATGAATAATTTACTAGTTTGCATTGTTTCTTATTCCCATCAAGAGGCACTATCTTGTTTGAACTTCATCTAAGAATCTTGTTTGCCTGCGTGTATAGCCATCCATGTTTGTTTGTTTTTGTGATTAACAGATACAGTTCATGCTTAATTAAATTCACTTTGTTCATAAATGAAGGCATAAATATAGATTGCCAATTGCATACCAATAATGAATATTTAGTTGAAATGTTTTAATGTTTATGATGAGTTTTTTTTTCTTTTTGCTACAAACCATAATATTTCCTTCATCATAATTAATTGAGGAGATGCTTTCTTTTTGGTTTGAAAAATGAGATTCTCTTTAAAAAATGACCATATTTTATATTTGGTTTTTGAAATTGAAACTAAAATATTATTACAGCTATCTTGACCCAAAGGTTCTATTAGACAAATTAGCTTGTGCAAAAGAGATTAGTATCAAGAAATCTTGAGTATATGAGATGTGTTCAATAGTCATGTAACTTGAACATTTTTTCTATATAATTCCCTAAAACCAACATTGGTTGTTTGAATAGCTCATATAACGAGTAGAGATTTGTCATTTTCTTCTAAAGAAAATTGTTCCACAACATTTGAATAATACATCATGTTCATCTTCTACTACTTGTAGTAAACACAAGTATCGCTTGCATCGTTTGAACCTCAAATGGTTATAGAATAGTAGGAAGCAAAACAAAGCAAAACAAAGATCTTTCAACAAAAATGCCTCAAGCTTATATTATTCACACTGGAAGAACTAGAGTTACAAGTGAGAAGCTACTAAGGGATGCTTAGAACAAGAATGCTTCTAAGGAGCTTTGCACTGCACTTGGGATGTCTTTGCTCTGATGCCTCTTAGCCTTGCAGACACACACATTTATATCTGAAGCTTAAGGCTTCGAGAGAATTCTACTAATGCCATCCAACACAACATGCACTAACAATATGGATGATAGCTCATATCACACTACAATAATGGATGATAACACATTATGATAACGCTTGACAACCTTATCTTTGTGCTTTACAACTCATGAGACATTATTCCTACTTTACAGCACAACATTTACTGTACCTATGATGGCAGCCAGTCTTCATTATAATACATTATTATGCATCTCTAGGGGAATCATAGCTCCCATGAGACCCCAGTTCATCATTTGGTGGAGGAGAATCCCAAATTTTGGAATTAATAGGAAAAGATGGGTCACCACATAGATACCTTGAAGATAATGATCCTCCATGATGGCTCATGTCGGCAACTCTTGGATCAAGATAGCCCCAACTGCAAAGTTCTTGGGTTAAGAGAGTATATTAAATATTGTTGCCTAATGTCATGCTTGTTAGTACTGTAGGTTTCATGGAAAAACGAGTACCTATAGGGAGCATTCCAATCAATGTCTTGAAATGCATGAAATTACCAGGTAAGATAGGGTTTCCCATATTTTTCAATATGGAAAGCTTGAGCTTGTAGATTCCCATAATACAAAAAGGCTCCTTTGGGTTCATCCCTTTTTTATATAGCTGGTTTGGATACAATGGGTGATAACAAACAAAAGTATGTCCAAATTGACTCCACTATATCCAAAAGTTTTCATTTGAAAGAATTGAAGGATTTAATTCTATTTTATAAACATGAAAAGGAACGGGTTGATAATATATCTAGTTGAATATATGTTCAGAAGTTGGCAAAGTAAGACATTGGAGTTCAAAATGTGTTGCCACTATGATATTCCTGTGATAAGGATCCCCAAATCTTGGTTCAAATGTTTTAACCCAAACCTTTGATTTTGTTGCTGCAGTTTGGACATACCTGATGTACTAGTCAAAATTGCGTTTACATTCATCTTGAAAAGATTCCTGGACTAAATTTGCCATCTAAAACTCATTACAATACCTGAGATGCTAGGAAGATCTAAGAATCCAGCCTTCTCTTATCTAAAAACTTAAACAGAAAACGTTAGTTTTCAGAGTTGATACTCTCTAGTCAGGAAATCGGCTAAACTATTATCTTTACCATTTATAAATTTAGTATTTAAATCAAAATTTGCTAAATATAGAGGCTATTGAATTAGCCTAGGATGGGCTACTTTGTTTAAAGCTTTAGTACTTAAATATTTGTCAAAATGTTTTAGATCACTACGTACTATAAAATGTACATTTTGTAGAAACAACCTGAACTTTTCTATACCTTTTATGATGGCCAAAAGTTCCTTGTGGGTGCTATGATAGTTTTTCTGGGCATCATTAAACTTACTAGAAGCATATCTGCAGATTCAAAGAACATTATCTTTTTCTTTTTTTAAAGTTGCTTCCCAAAATTCTTAAGAGGCATCGGTCTCAAGAATTAGTTTCTTGTTAGAGGGAAGTTGTAATATAGGGAGATTGTTGCATTGTTGTTTAATCATGGCCATAGTTGTAGTATGGTTTTGTGTCCATGGAGAAGGATTGTCACTTAATTGTTCATTTAATAGTTTTCTAGCTCAAGCTAGGTGTTTATAATATCCAAATACATAATTGACACAACCAAAAAACCTTTGTAGTTGTGTTTGGTCTTTGATTTCATCTGGAAAGTTTCTAATAGATTCTAGTATATGACATTGTAATGCAATAGTACCATTACTTGTCTCTAATCCTAAAAATTGTATAGAACCTTGAGCAATAGTCATTTTAGTTGAAGATAAAAACAATCTATTTTCATCCACCAACTGTTTAAATATTGTTAGATGTTCTAAATGTTGTTGTGGGGTTTTACTCATAATTAATATATCAGCAATATAGGCCAGAATAAATGGGAACTTACTAAAAATTTGGACCATGCATCTTTGGAATATAGAGGGTGCTGTTTTAATTCCGAAGGTCCAGAGTGTTCCGGTGGTCTTTTGTGTCCATGAAACTGGGTGCTTGCTGGATACCCTGCATGGTCGACTCCCGCTTGTTCCGATCCGCTTGCGAGGTGCCTGCATTAGGATGGAAATGCGCCGAAGTTCGATGGATATGGTGCTTGAGCTCACCCCAGGAGCACTTAGAGCTGATGCCTAGGATGAGGTACGGGCACCGCCCCCCTCTGAGCCACTGGCGTGCGTTGTGCTCGTGAGCTTGATCGAGTTTCCGTTGTCGTTGCTCTTCCTCCTAAAGTCGCTCCTGCTCTGTCCGCTCAGCCTGCTCCTGTTCTCTCTGGGCCGCTTCCTCTTGAGCCAGCTTGTCCTTCACTTGGGCCTGGATTTCGTCAAATAAACGGGCCTTGGCAGCTTCGTCCATGAGGTCCTGCTGCCTCACCCACTTCTGTTCCCGCTTAGAAAATTGGGCCTCCAGGTCGGCCCAGGCCTGCGCAAGGGCTTCATGCCACTTGGCCTCCCACTCTCGTTGCTTAGCCTCCCGTGCCTCGTCCGCGGCCCTCTGCGTGGCTTGCCTCAACTCTTCGTGCCAGTTCCTGTGGTTGGAGGTTTTCGACGGGGGGGGGGGACTGGCCTGTTGAGGGGGGCAGGGGGGTGCCGCTCCCGTTGGGTCCACTGGCCCCACGTAAAAAGGGACCAGTGGCTCCCCTGGCCAAGCCAGGCCGCAGGGCCCTAGGAGCCTGTAGCAGGGGGCAATCTGAGGGTGCCCCCCGTGTGGGGGGGGGGGGGCAGAAGACGAAGGATGCTACCCCCCCTCTGCCCCCCGCCACAAGGCAAGGATCAACCCAGAATGGCGGCCATGCCGCTTGAGCTGGAGGGCCTCTAGGAAAAAGCAGGGGAGGTTGACCTGGTGCCCCAACTTCAAACACCACAGAAAAGCAAAATGCAGACCCTGGAGCTTGGAGCCGTTGCCAGATTGGACAAAATCTATCCACTAGATCTGCTGCCTGGGCCCAGAGGTGTGGTAGAGAGGATCTGGGTACCTGACAGCTCTTGGTTCGTGGGACGGGCCTGTCGAAGAAAAGCTCTGCGTCTTGCAAGCCATGGGTGGACGACAAGATAACCTCTCTAGTGATCTGGGCCCCCCAGACAGCTGGCGATTGAGGCCTCGGAGACCAGAATCTCCTGCCCATGGAAAAAGGTGCAGTCGTCGGCCCAGTTGGAGAAGAACGCGTCATCTGCGAAATTAGGGTCCCCGACCAGCCGCTGCAGAGGGTCACCCCAGCTGCATTATGTCACCATTTGCCAAAGGTCCTCGTCTTCCTAAAATGCAGCACAATTAGGCTCAAAGGTAGGTGTGATTCCCATTGTCGCCTCGATTTCTTTCCACGTGTAGAGAGCCTGGAGAACTAGCCGCAGGGGGGGGGGGGGGGGGGGC
>MNCI01004648.1:275200-303686 GCA_015680685.1 Gnetum montanum
GGGGGTGGCAATAGCCGCCATGAATCGGGCGGTTGCCATGAGGATCCCTATTGCCACAAGGAGGCGACCTTTGCGGCTGAGGAATCAATTTGCCCAGTGGCCCATGCGTTTCTCAATTTTCTCCATCAGGCGGTCCCCATGAAATGTTTTGCCCCCACCGGTAGACGGGAATGCCCAGATAGGTGTCATTGCTCGTCCTAGGTAGGATGTTCAAGATTTGCACCACCCGGTTTTTAATTTGTTCATCCACATTAATGAAATGGGCTGAAGATTTGGTTTGATTAATCTCCAGCCCCAACTCGGCAGCCAGACGGGATAGAGCAACGTTGATGCACCGTGCTTGTGGGACCGCCGCCCGACTGAGCAGCATGGGTATTAACAAAGTAATTTCATTAACAACATAGTCATAGTATTGTTCAGATAAATTATGGTGTTCAATGAAATTAACCTTCCTGGGATACTTATGCTTTTTCAGACAATTTTGGGCAAAATGGCTACCTTGGCATAGGTGACATTGCATATCGGATTTCTTGAGTTTGTTCTTTCGTCACTTAAACATACCCCTAAATATTTTTCCTAAAGATTTGTTAGAGTATTTAGGTCTCCATTGTTTTCTTGGTTTTTGTTGACAACAACGAGACTTTCTATCATGTTTATTTTTCTTAATGCTGTATGTGTCAAGACATATTTGTTGGCAATAAGATTGTCCTAATTTATGCTCAATTTGTTTTAATTATTTTTGAGCTTTTGTGTCATGATAGATATTCCTATTGCTGTTTTCTATAAATTGGTGCATAGCGCTGAAACTCATATTATCAACAAATTTTCCATATGTATTGAGTTCTTGTTGATATTTGTTGTTGAATGGAGGAGGCATTTCTCTTATCAAATGTTCCTTAGCCAACTTGTCATGTCTTAGCTTTCCCTTATAGTACCATTCTTCCATTACCTTGAAGAATGTATCTAAATCTTTAATATTTTCTAACCTAGCCTTAAAGAACCATTCTCGGTACCCGTCATCGTAGTCAGTTTTATCCCCTATACACTCTTTCATTATGGCATTAATAAATAATATAGATGGTCCATTTAACAATTGAATCCTAATACTAGACTCTATTTGCTTCCACCATCTACGAAGGCTACCTACAAAGTTAAATACACAGTTTTATATCACATGTTTGGTTGTCTTCATTTCAAGAACGACTTGTCTATCTATTGCACCGTTGATTCTATCAATAACCTTTTGTTGTTTTGAGGGGTCTAGTTTATCCATGCAATGCTTTGGATCTTTTTCACTTAATAACCTAGAGCTGAATAACCTAGTTTATCCATTTAGCCTCCCATAGCTGCCATTCCTCAGCCTTGGCCTTCTCCGTTGCCTCCGCGGCATGCAGCAACACAGCCGAGGCATCATTGCTCCCCCAATGCTCTAGAAACCTTAGGATCCTCAACGAACTTCACCACCATACCCGATACAGGGTTAACTGGACCCCTCTATGGTGTCTACCAACGCAAATACACTGCCCGACATGGTGTTGTGACAGCCAGTGCAACTGCAGACGGCACCCTATGCGACTGCCCCGGCAACATGGCCCTCTAAATAGCCAGAATTATAATCTTTTATCAGTTCCACAAATTAACATTTTTGTTTTATCAACATTTACCTTTATTTCTATACATTCACAGAATTGTCCTCTTAATTTAACATTGCTTTAACCCTGTTTCTGAATTTGTAATTAGTGTTACATCATTTGCAAAGATTAAAAGTTGTATCCATGATTGATCTACTTTAATGACATAATTTGTATGCCTCTTTAATCCATTCTTCTAGTTCATCAATAAAAATGCCGTAACGTAGCTTTCCAAAACTTTCTTTATAAATTCATTTTTCTGTATTTACTGAATTCAGTTGATTTTGAATAGTTGTGCTGAAAATTGTTTTTGATTGAATGTAAACATTCTATTTTGGCTTTTTAAGGAAAAGGAAATTATGAAAACTGGATTGAGGATCCAGGGAATCCTAAGCCATGCCTTGTATGGAAAGCAATTCAAGGTATCCAGTTGTGGCTCTTTACTTTAGCTAGCATCATGTCATGTATGTTATAATGATTTTCATATTTCTGTAATTGTTTTAATATTCATTTTTTAAACATTTATTTCTTATTTTTATAGGAGATGGGAAAATTGAGTTTAAAACAAAGGACAGCGGTGATGATTACTATGTGGGTATTGGAAATCTCCACAAGACAAGTATTAATGTAAGTTATGCTAAACTCGATCTTAGGCTTTCACATTAACTTAGAGTACTTAAAGGTATTGACAAAACTATGGCATGCAGATGACTTTAAAAATGCAAATCAAAGCTAGGGTTTATAAAATAGACAAGGCTGATTTTTCATGTCCCCTGGGAACAATAACATGCACTGTTGCATTGTCAATCATGGAATCCGATGTGGGGCTGTTAATGACACCAGAAAAGCCACAGGTATTATGTACCTTAAAGTTAGTTTTCTTGTCTTTATCTTGCTGATTTGGCAGTTCCTTTTCACATGAATTTTATAGATCCCATGCTTTTGTACTATTATGATGACACCATCAAACCTTACTTATCCAATATTTAAAAATGGACAACATAATATATGGTTTTAGATGTTTCTTTGACGCTTAAAAGTGATTTTGGATTCATAGTAATCCTAGAGCTATGCTATTATCTTAGAATAGCATTCATGTACTTATTTACATCAAATTGTGAGCAAGAGCTCACGAAGCATAAAAAATCCTGAGGGCGGACATCCACCCTGAAGCAACAATAAACTTAGAGAGCCGTAAATAGACCAAAATCAACTGGGGTAGAATGCCCATTTAGTCACCTGAAAGAGCATCATCCCAAAAACTCAATGCTCTCTTAAAGCCTATAAACCACTGACCGACACCATGGACAAAATGATACAATGCATCATGTGGGAAAAAGTAAAAAGAACAAGCACAAAATTCCTCTGTTTCCATATAAAAGGTTTCTAGTCACATCTATCTTCCTGAAATTTAATGAAGCCATGTGCACCATCTTGACTTTTTAGTTTCTCTGCATGTTGTAGATGTTCCTCTAGAGGCAATTGGCATCTCTTATCCAGATGTAGCTGCTATAATCTCTTCCACACAAAGGCATTTATGTCCTAACTTGGTGCCCGAAAATTAACACCTAGTACCAGGCAAGGACATCTTCCAAACCTAAACCAGGTCTTGTTCTTGTAGCCATCTTGAGCTTGCCTGGTTTGGGGCCTTATCCTCTCAGCCAGATCAGCAGCATCCTGTGGGTGACCCACATTATCCTCCAATTTCCTGTTTGTTGCTCTTGTAACAAGGGATCTCTGAACATACGTATGGTGACATCTCTTGTAACAAGGGATCTCTGAACATACTTATGGGGATATCTACTTGATCCTACAGAACAAGCACCCTTCTCTTGTGTTCTACCTTAGTGTTTAGCAGCATTCAATGGCACCAGGATGAGGCTAGAGTGCTTGTTTAGCTGTCTCCTTTCCAAAAAAGCCAGAAAAACTTGGGGAGGTTAGTGTGATGATGATAGAGAAGGCATTTTAGAAACATGAAGTACATGTTGTTAACTTTGGAGGCATTATCAGACTGCACCATGAACTATTGCACAACCTCAGCCGCCTGCTACCAAAAAACAGGCAAAGAGGAATTGAGCAATTGGCCACTGGCCATGGTAAAAATATCTATGGAAAAAAGTCAACAGCATCCTGCAGTCCTTTTGCTGTGGGTAGCACAATCTTCCCTTCAATGGGAATGCCAACAGCCTTTGTAATGGCGTGCTTTGACACTTCCAGTGTGACACTCCTAAACTTTGTTACATCCCCCTGCCAACGCTTGAAGAATGCTGTTCCATTCATGTCCCTTTCACCCTTAAGTAAGTGCATCACCACATCCCAACCCACGATTTTGAGCAAATCCCGTAAAGGTTGGTTTTGCATGAACTTTGCACAATCTAGTTCAAAGGTAGGTGTCTAGCCCAGTGGCAACAATCTCCCTCCAATGAAACCAAGCAAGAAGTGGTAGAGCTTGTGAAGAATGAACAGGCTCAGACTTGAAAATATAATGGTTTTTGGTCTTCTAGATGTTCTAGGCCAGAATCATGGAAAAGCAATCGTCAATGAAGTTCAACAGGAAAGGGACGTGTGTGAATGACCACACCTGGTGACAAAATTGACAATGTTGAATTAAATGCTTTGCAGTCTCAGGTCTGCCATCAAAATAAAGTGCAAGTGCTCAGGTATGTTCAGGTCTGGATGCCTTAGAAATATACACATTAGTATAGCCTAATATAATAAAGTCCAAACAAACATTTACCTTTCAAAATCTTTTGCCATCCTTCCACCTTGGCATACTTTGCCACCATCAAATCCTTTGACTCACTGTTCCTGCCAATGCGTAGGTCTGAGATAACACAATGATGATTACAAATAGTTTCCCAAAGGCTCAAGTCTATACTATAAGCTGATGATAAAGATGTTTCCCCATCATAATTTCAACGTCGCTGGTGACATCATTATTTTGTATCCTCTAGATAACAGCAATTGACCTTGTAAAATACTATCTTCAGATTTTGGGATTCCTTTGCCACCACATTGTTGCAATCTAGAAATAGTATTCCAATTAACCAAGTGCATTTTGAGCCATTCTTACCCCTAGACCAAACATATTGTTCAATAATATTGTTCATTTTACGGATCACCTGCTTTAGGGAAATGCAGATGGAGGCAACATACCTAGTGATGGCAGCCAAAATGGAGGAAACTAGGGTAATTTGGCCTTTGCTTGTAAGGAAACGAGCCACCCATCCTTGCATGAGATAGTGGAGCTTTTGAATGAATCATCTCCAAGTGTGAATCCTTCTCTAACTAAAGAACAAGATGCCAAGATAAAAGTCATCTGACCCCAATCTCCAATTTACAAAATCCTACCAATAACACCCTTCAACGTTGAAGAAGCATTAAAGAAATGCACATCCGATTTACCCCAATTAACTGCTAAACCCAGTGCCTCCTCAAACTTCTTCAATGCAACTTTAATAGCTTTGGCTTTAGAAATTGACACTTTGGAAGCAAGCCCTATAGTGTTTGCATAATGGTTCACTAGACTTCAAATTCCAACAACTTGTATACCTTTGGCTCACTTCATCTATAAATGGTCTTGCATAGTATCCATTGTGATAATGAAAAAGATAAAGGGACAAAGGGTCTCCTGTCTAGGACCCCTCAAAGTGGTAAAGAACCCTCTTAGTTTACCATTTATATCGATGGAAACAACTCCAATCTGTTGGATATTAATGCTAACTTAACAAAATGAGGGTGGAATCCCTTTCTCAACACGATAGTCCTTAATGCATCTCACAAACCGTAGCAACATCAAGTTTATTTTGATCACTGAGGTTGCAGATCCCTGATTTTCCCTTGGGGTTTTTGAGAACTGTGGAGTGGAGTCTAATAGGTAGATTCATCTCCATCGGAGTCCTTAATAAACTAGGGGCAGTTGTGGGTGAAGAAGTAAGTCTAGTGGTAGAAATTTCAGATGGTAACCTAGAACATCGGCACTCAATAAAAAGACTTCTGAAATTATTGACGCCATGTCAGATAGCAAGCCTATAAAAAAAGGTTGCTACATCATTGTTCTAGGAATGCCACTAAAAGGAAGACCAAAAAAGACATGGGAAAAAATGATTGAAAAAGAAATTGCAAATAAATACAAATCTAGTTTTTCATAGAGGCAAATGGTAAAAAAGAACTCATGTAGCATACCCCATTTTGCTGGGAGAAGGCTAGGATGATGATAATTCTTCTTCTTCTTCTTTTTCTAGATATCTCTCCAAAAGTTCTCTAGACTAGTTGCAATCTCATCTTCATTTGTGAGGACCTTGTTCCCGACTCTAATCATGTGAAAGCAATTCAAGCTCCTATGAGCCTTAGCAACAACATGACAAAATTTAGTTTTATGATCCCTTTATTTTGTTTTGAGATTCTTGCCTCTAGTATATTTCTTCATTCACATAAATCTCTTGCATCTCTTTCAGGGTCTTTGATTCCCTCTCTTGTTGACAATGTTGTTAAATTAGATGATTGTTCAATAGAATTAGAACAATGCTTAACCAAGTCAAAATAGGAGACAATAAGGGAAAGGATACAAAAGATGAAGCAAAAAAACTGAATAAGAATGAGCACCACCTTGCAATCAAACCTCTGCGATGCATTCTTGGATAAAAGCCTCTTTGCCTTTATTATACTGTTTCAAAGGAAGACAACTTCAAGATCGATTTACTGTTTCAACTTTGCTCATCATACTTTTTGTTCCAGATAGTTGGGCTTCAATAAGTACAGACATGTAAGTCTTCAGATTTTAACCCTTTAGAGAGGGATGCAATAATGCAAAGGTTTAAGCTCCAGCATGTTTATAAAATGTCTTGCATTTGTGGTAAATGTTATATTGGTGAAACTGGTAGAATTTTTTTCTAAAAAATATTGAAAGAGCACTTTAGAGACATACAATATAATAGATATTCAAATCACCTCTTGTAGAACACATAGAGAGGGGGAAACAATGCATGGCACCACGCAAACAACCCCCACAACCCTGGCACGACCATGTCAGACTCGACCCAAAAGAACCCTGAAGAACCATGTCCACCAAGAGACCACACCTCATGGTTTTACATTAGACCAACCTCATGGTTTTACATTATACCTTTTGCAATGTTAATTTATTATAACTTTTAGTTTCAGAATTTTGTATTACATTATTTTCTCTTTGGTTCACCTCAAATTCATAGCATTTAATATATTGGTTTTATTTTTCGGATTTTGGCTGAGAGGCCAACTACTAGTTGGCTGGACTAAGTCTAGAAAATAGATAATGATCATCATAATGCTAGGCCAAGAGATGAACTTTTTCATGGGAATTATTATTTTGGTCAAGATTTTGGCTGAGAGGCCAACTACCAGTTGGTTGAACTTTGCCATGAAAGATAAATAATTATCACTATAATGCTGGGCTAAGAGATGAACTTTCTTATGTGAATTATTAATTTGGTCAAGAGACCAATTATGAGTTGGCTGAACGTTGTCATGAATAAATAATTATGGTCATAACAACTGCCAGTTTTGATTTTTTTCTTTCAACATGAAAATATTCTCAATCAAAGAGGTAGGAGTTAAACTCATTAATTTGAATCAATTTCAGGATTTCATTAATTTGAAAAAGAAAAAGATTCTCTTGAGCAAATAATCGATATGTATCATAAATATATAACTAAACTAGTAAAGCAATTCCACATAAATATATAACTAAACTAGTAAAGCAATTCCACACCATATTAGATGAACCCCTAATGCTAAAAGCACAAAAGGAAAAATTAAAATGTTATTTTAAATTGCTTTCTTTTATCTTTTTACCTTTGCCAAGTTGACGACCAGATATTATTTGCTTAAGCTGTGAATTCTTTTTGCTCAGCATGTCAGCCGTAAGTATGTTTTGAGTTACCAAGGCCTAATGAAAATAATCAGCAACCATGAAATTGTTCAATTCAGTGATATGGTATTATGTCCTATGATAAAAATTCATGAGCTACAGGATTCTTATTCTTCCATCTAGCACGATTGAAGTGAGTTGAGTCCTAGACACCAGAGTTTTGTTGGGTTATCTTGAGTATGAAATAAGAAGTATTTATGGCCTTGTTAATTTTAATGATGTGCTATTTTGTCCAATGATTAGGAAGTTTGGAAAATAATTTTGTTGGCTGCTTGAAAAAGTTGAAAAATTTTAAAAATCAGAAGTTCAAGAAAAAGTTGTCAGAGAAAATCTGAAATATATTGTAATGAACCACTTCTCCTTGAGTTTTTGCATTAATGATTGTAATAGTCTTTCTGTGTGTTTATGTGCATGTTTTGTTATGAGGTTATGTGTATGTTTTGCTTGGACTGTGGTGGAAGTGACTGATTGGAAGAGTAATAAATTTGTTGACCTGATTTTTATATGCATTATGATTAAATATTTAAATATTTGATGCATAAGAAATATGCTTTAAAATACATGCTAGGAATGTTGTAAAATAATAATAAATATATGGGAAAACAAAATATTTTCTGTTCTATTTCAATAGAGGTGCTGAGAAACAAAAGAAAAACAGAGGACAATACTGTAAGGTGTGCCTTAAGAGCTAAAACAAGTATGTTGAGACATAAATGATTTAAAAAGGAAATGCAGAAGAATGCTCATTATTCAGGAACTTGACCTATGAATCAAGTTAAAGGAATGTGTCCCATGAATCAGGGATATTGTGTGTAAATACCATATCTTTGTATTTTATTTTTATAAGCATATGAAATATTTCATGTAATTGTGATGCATTGTTCTTTTTAGTTTTAAATAGTAGAGTATAAGTACCCCCTCCATGGCTATAGAAAACTCACATGATGACCTCTCAAGACTCGTAAGACAATGGGAAAATTCATATTGCTGATGACCTGAAAAAGGTGTCTTATTTGAGTATGTATCGTAAACTTGTCTTTATCATGAGCCTATTATGCTTGAATGTTTTGTAATTATCAAGAGGAATTGAACCCAAGATCTAGCAAAATCTGAATTCTGAAATATTTAAAAATTGTTGATTTAGGAATTGAATTTGTAACTTGTGAGTATACATATTTTATTGATTTTTGATAGTGATCTGTGGAAAGAATTGAACTCATGACTCATTAGTGTGAAAAAAAAGAGAACTTTAAAAAGAAAAGAAAAAAATGGTTTCCAAGAAAGAGTCAGTTACAAGAAACAACCCATTATCTTTTATTCCACCAACAAAAAAGGGAGAGGAGGAGAGGAAAAATCCACACAAGGCAAAAGTAGTTGAGCAGGTTCAAAAAGGGGATACAGCAGCAGGGAGTGTGGTTGGGTTGGGAAGGGAGAGAAGATTGTGGCTGCTATAGGAGATACCAGAAAGAAAAAAAAACTAGTGTTGCATAGCAGTTCAACATTTTCATAATTCCACCTAGTAAGCAAGAAATCTGGGCAAGAAGGTAAAATGATCCATCTCTGTTATGTTTGATAAATGGTCAGCAAGGGTTGATTTTTTCAATTTCTCTTCTTGCTTGCATTAATCACCTTCTCAATGCTTGTATGAAATTATCAAAATTGTTGTTGTAAGCTTGGATTGTTAAATCATTTATTTATTTTTTGGATCTCTCTACCTGTCCTTTGCACTCTCACACCTAAATGACTTGGATGAGAGTTGTTTTTGTAATGATTCAAAAACATCCATAATGATTTGGGGCATTTTTTGAAAAAAGATTGTCAACAGCTATCAAGGATCCTTGATATGAGGATTGGTACTGCTGATAGAAAGTGACAGTATCCATGGGCCCATAGATAATTCTGAATATTTTAGAATTGTTGAATTCTTGGAATTTGGTTGATGAACCCTTCCCCTTTGAATGCATAAATCTTGGATCTGTATCTTGATTTATATCTTTTCTATACCTTCTCAAGTCTGATTTTGATATCTCTTTATAAGTCTGATGAAGTGGGGGACACCTAGGATGTTAATTTATGGTTGTGATTTATCTATTTCTTGCTATTGAACATATAAATTGCTTGATTAAATGATTAATGGTACAATGGTTACAAGAGTTAAATTCAGATGGTCATATTTTTTGAGTGTTGCTGGAAAATATATAATATTATATGCCATTGAACAAATTTGAGATTATTGATGTATCTGCCTTTTGTGGGTATTTCTTTGATTTACAAATGTGTAAATGATCCTGTTTAGATATTTCTTTTTAGGTTGAATAAAAACAATTTTAATTTTTAAATCCGATGAATCTTGCACAGATTTTTACTTTGGTAATTTCATTTCAAAATTATCTCTTAATTCTTAAAATTAATATTGATTGACCTGTTGCAAAGCTAGATCTTGGGACTGCTGATTTTGGTTTAATTTGTTTTTTTTTTTTTGGAAAAATTCAGGCTGTATTATGAGAAAAAATTGACAAAATGTACACATCGAGTTTCCCAAAGAAAAAATAGGGAAGAGAAAGCAACCCCCTGCCCCCCCTCTCTACACACACACCTAGTACCCTCTACAAAAATTCAGCAAGCCCACAAGAAGCTTTCCCCTGCCATAACCACTCTTATCAACAGAAAAAATAACAGAAGCACCCCTCCCTAAGAGGGTCAGAACAAAAATTTGAAAACAATATATCAAAATATCAGCGATATTGATGACACCACCACTGCACCACCCCCCACACCACATCCCACCCCCCTCAACTCCCCAATTACAACCTCAGCAGCAGCCAAGAATAGGGACAACAGGCATGCTCTTGTTCATGGAGATCATCTAGGACCTCCTTGTGCAGCTCAATGTCCACGAAGGTTGTGCCTCCTAAAATCTTTTGAAAGTCTCTGCCACGTCACTCCCCTACTCATCTAGGTGAAATTTTTTCCCTTGCCTATGGATGTGGCATTCCTACCAATGTTGAGAATAACATAAGGGCAGTGGCCCTCTCGCTCCCCCCACAACCAGCGATTGCCCTATCAGCATGGGCCTTATTGCGCTGACGTCAGATCTTGTTGTTGTCATCCTCCTAGGCTTAGTGTGTGGTAGCCTTTCTTTTTGCCTCCTCTTGCCACCTATTGTCGTCTTCCAATTGCTACTGCACACTTTCCCAAAGGTCCACCTCCTTCTCAAGCCACGAGGCCCTCAGCCAAATCCCAATGAATTCTTTCTTCTTTGACTGCCACCTTGATGGCCTTTGCTAGCTACGTCACCCATAGCTCCCATTCCTATTGGAAATCTTCTTCTCTCTAGTGCCACTGCCCTGCTCCACCCCTGTTGCAAAGGAGGTCCTCTGGGATAGGGACCACCCACCATTGCCACTCCCCTCCCCCCACCCCCCTGCAAAAATAAAAAATAAAAAATCGCATGGCTTGCAGCCATTGTCTCCTGAGTAGCAATGAATGGGCCCTCTCCTCGAGAGGAGGCCCTAGCCATCTCACCCTTGGATGCATCCCTCGGTTCTTCCCCTTGCACCTCCTCCCCCGACCCCTCCTCCTATAGAATTTGGCTTCCCACACCCCCCCCCCTCTCCTCAGAATGAGCCCCCTCCAATTCGAAAGAGAGCTCCACAATAGTCGGCGGTGCACAACACAACCACTAGCCATAAACCGCACAGAGGGATGACCGCACCCCTCCAAATGAGCATCATGCCCACAACCCTCCAAAGGGCCAGAATAAGGTTGGAGTGGCACCCATGCCACCTCCTCAACACAGCTAGAAAGAATCAGGGTAGATTCTTCCTACACCCTCGACATAGGCAACTCATTAGAGAAAAGTGAGCCCCCACCGATTTCCAAGCATTTTGGATTGGACAAAAAAGTGATCCACCGTGACCGCTACCTCCTGCCATGGTGGCTTTAAGGCTTTCTTTGACATCCATCCACTCCTTGTCTTGGGGACAGCTTTGGGGAAAAAGTCTTTGGCGTCTAGCAGCCCCCGACCACATAGAGGAACCTCCTCCCCCACTGTCAGCACCTGAAGCATCCATGTAATGGCGGCCTCGATGAGTTCGATGCGGGTGCTGCAAAAAATCATCCAATCCCCCATCCAGTTGGTAAAAAATAGCCCTTTCCTCTGCAATCGGGGAAGCACCCCAGCCCACCTCACCTGTGTCACAAGATGCCACAACACCTCATTCCTTTGGAATTTGTCACATGGGGGCTCAATGGTTGGTGTCACGCCCATCACACACAAAGCTTCCCACCATAGGCGTACACCTTCCATAGCAATTTGCACTAGCCTTGGCAATGTCTCACCCCTAAACACCTAGAAGTTGTGCACATGCCAGAACTTCCACAAAATGGCAATGGCCAAAGACTTCCCATTAAGCAAGTTGGCCATGCCCCACACCCGCTTTGTAAAATTACATTCTTGGGTGAAGTGCATGGTGGTTTTGACCCCTGCCATGCAGAGGGGACACATGTCCTCGATGTGCATGCCACACCTTTGTAGTTCCCGGCATACAAGAATAGCATCATGGTACAATAATATATGTTAATGTCAATTTGATTGTTGTAGAAAGAAAGTCACCTATGCATTTTCTTCTTTCACCCAACTTTTTTTGGGGGCTTTGGGTGTTAGCTCTTGCTCCCTATGAAAGGGTGTTACATATGCAAAATAAAAACATTTTTGATAACAAATTATAAGCAATACGAATTTAAAATATAAAACACAATTAAGTGGACATAAAATAATAATTCTTACATAGTATATGAGAATGACATAACGTGTACAAGTTCCTTCATCCTTACACTACCAACATATGCCCAATATGTTATTGACATAAAATATTGTAGTATAGTTTGTTTTAGCATGACCTTTGTAATTCTTCACTAATTTTTAAATGTAAAATACTATAATGTTTTTGACTGAAACATTACATTAATTTCCAATAATTGATAACATTAGTCATGTACATGCAAATACTCTCAACTCTGTTAAGTTAAAGTAATGGCACTAATAGCACAGTAAAAAAAAAAAATATAATCAATTCATACCTAAATATGCTTGTTTGCAAGCAAAAAGAAGGATATTCAACATTTTGGTGTTAATACCTATTTTAATCGTAATAGAAGTAACTTTTATAAATTATTAATTTGGTTTAAAAGTTGAAAATGAAATTTATCTTAGAACCTCTGATAATCATAAACATTTTGTAAAATATAAGGAATTTTTTAAAAAAAGTTGATTTAACTTAAGATCATTAGGTACAACTTGCAACTCATTTGTCTAAATGTTTGGGGTGGGAACGTCAAGAACCTGTGGCCTTTAGCTATACAAACCCAATGCTTTTTTAGCTGTTGCTAGTTGGTGGCCTAACCCTTATCCAGGTAGGTGAATTAGTTCCTCTAATTCATTTTAGAGCCTGAGCACTCACCAAGGTGCTAGTCCATGGAAACTTGAAAACTATGACGTACTATATTCTTTGTGATACCATTGCTTTGAAAATTTTTGTTAAGTAACAAACTGCAGAGACATTCATTAACATGTGAAGTGTTTTCACTCGTATTGATTTTTTTTTTCTGGGGTTTAAACGGGCTCTTCTGCATATGCACATGCAAGTATAATTATGAACAAGTTAATCATGAAATTTACATTTTTTAATTCAATTCAATCTTAGGCAGTTGCTGAAATGTTATAGTTAATCTGATTCCTATCTTTGACATGCAGCACGGTGTTGATGTCTGGCGTGTTACTGTCTCTTATGATACCCGATGGGTAACATACATAGTGATATATGGTCAGTTGAGCATACTCATGTCATTTCATTTTGTTTTCGTTTTTTATTTTTGCTTTTCTGAAATAAGTGATTAATATGCATAGCATTTCAGAACTTTATATTTAGCAATCCACCTTAACCGTGCAGCTTTAGTGGTGCTGATAATCTTATCAATAGTTGCTTGTGAACGGTTTTTAAAGAACCTATCCAAACGACATCCAGAAATTGGACCTATCGTTTCAACCAATATCAGCACTTACCAAGAAGAATATCCCTTGATTAATGAATCACGGCACGAGGGTAAGGCATATGGGAATACGCATGCAAATGACTTTCAAAGGGTAGATATACCTGAAGAAAATCTCTGTACCATTTGTTTTGAAGAGCCCAAAAATACTTTCTTTCAGCCATGTGGGCATTGTGCAACATGCTACAATTGCAGTCTCAGGTGATGCATAAATATGTAGAACGTTGCATGATGTGTTTACCATGTTTAAATTCTTTGATTTTTGTTACAATAATATCTTTGTAAAATGCTTACTATTTGTGGTTTCTTTCTAATGTTTCTCTGTTTCTTTCTAATATATCTTAAACAGAATCCAGGAGACATCAAAGGAATGCCCAATTTGCAGAAAACCTATTCAAGGCACGGGAAAGATCTACATGACCTGATATCTCTAACATTGTGAGCATGTATATATTTGTATATATAGTTTTTAAATAGCAACAACATGGGTGTGTTTTTTTAAACATTATAGTATCATGTATCTGCAAGAGTCCTTTTCCCCCTAAAACGAAGATATTTCTTTTAAGATTGATTTAACATGTACTTTATTTTGTTTCTTGTGTATAATTGCATGTATTTCAAGGACTTCAACATTGTAATGTCCCGTGGGTTTTATCTAGATGTTTGTCGACATGCTTTATTATAATGATGTGTAAGGTTTGGTTACACGTAGGTGTAGCTATGATTTCATAATATAAGTATAGACTTGCTAACATGGGTCATGGGTCAAGAATCCCTGATATGAGGATTGGTACCACTCACAGAAAGTGAGCATTCTTGGACCCATGTCTATTTTGTAGATTTCTTAAATCTAAAGAATTGTTGAATTCTTGGTCTTTTGCTAGAGCTAGCATGTGCATCTAATATAGAGGTAAGTATAAAAATGAACCATAAAATTTTATTCATACATTTTTAAAACTTGCAAAAACCATAGAGCTTCACACAACAAAGAAATTTTGTGCTTACAAGCTTGTTGCATCTTAAATCATTCCTCTTCTTTTGACATTTGGCTAGCAACTACTTTAATTTCATTTGGTAGTTAGAATTATATGGGTTTCTTATAAAATAATAAGAATAAATTATTTCAGAGGTTATAATTGTTTTAGTTGAATAAATATGGCTTATGATTTTGGAATTAGCTAGTTAATGGCCAAATATAATACACGATAGCTTAAATTAGGTTGACATGTTGATCTTTGTCTCTTTAATTTAAGTTTTTAAAATGAAATACTTTCTTATAGGCTTTAAAGAAACTATTTGTCAAAATATCTCATAGAGGAATACAACATGGATAGTCACGGGGACATCTAAAAGGAAGAAAAATGGAGAAATCCTATCTGCAATCTCCTTTGAAAATATGTAGTATGATTTAGTGTTATATCAACACCATTGGCACCAAAGAATAAAAGTTCACGGTGGGAACCCTTACTGTAAAGCTTCCAGCTTGGTACAAAAAGGATCCAAAAAGAAAATTAAGCTTCATTTCATAATTACTCACTATTGGTACATTTTTGGCTATTTCATGGAGTAGACTTTACAAGGTTGTAGCATTCGAAGTAAATTCCATGCTAAAAGAAGAGAGGGTTCTTAAGCTAAAGAGCTATGGAGTTATTAAAGCTTGAACAATGGTTTATGTTCCTTAAAGTACTTTTGGATGTTCATGCAATAAGCTCAAAAAGATCTTTGGAATAATAGCTTTTGTGGATTATAAGATCTAGTTGAATGAACAAGCTTAACTCAACTTTAAAACAAAAGTTTTAGTTCAAGTTTCTTTATAGCTCTAACACAAGCTATTGTTTAATTAAAGTCCTACAATTGCAAAAGGAACAAGATGAGCTATGCTAAGGCTATTAGAAATAGAAATTGTTTTAGCCATGGAAAATCTTCATTAAACCTAATCTTCGTTTGCATTCCCTTTAAACCTAATGCTTTCATTAGTTGTAGTTAATTTCATTTTTACTTCCATCATTAGCTCCATACAATAAAGATCCGAGATTACAAAGGAAGAGAATGCTTAGTAAAGATATTTAAGCTCTAAAAACAAAAAGAAAGGAAGCTTCATAAGACATTATCAATGTATCCAGCATATTAGGATTGTTATGACCATAATGGCTTGAAGAATAGCTTAGTGCTAATACGTTGGCCTCATAAGCTATTTTGATCAAGATTTGGTTGTTATGGCCATAATGGCTTGAAGAATAGCTTAGTGTTAATACGTTGGCCTCACAAGCTATTTTGATCAAGATTTGGTTGTTGTGACCATAATGGCTTGAAGAATAGCTTAGTGCTAATACGTTGGCCTCACAAGCTATTTTGATCAAGATTTGGTATGGAAACTTTAGATAAATGATGAAAAGTCCAAAGCTGCAATATTATGCGTAATAAGGAGCAAAAACATATCGTAAGCTTTGTGGGATTGGTATGATAAAGAGCTTTTTGGCATTTGCGGATTCTCAAAAACATATCGTAAGCTTTGTGGGATTGGTATGATAAAGAGCTTTTTGGCATTTGCGGATTCTCATACAGATGAGATTCTTCCATTTAGGTGCTTAAAAAGTACATCATGATTTCTCAACGTCATAGTAGCTTCACCACACATAATCTTTCCTCGTCAATCTAGCGCCAAGCATTTGTCAAACTAAAGCTATACAAGCTTATCCCTCCACATCAACATGCTAATGAGCCTATTCATAAGAATGATGTTTGTCACCATAGACATGGCAAGCTACCACATTAGCATCTAGATTGAGTTTTTTTTTTTTTTTTCAAAATCTAGATGAATCTTTCAGCCTTTGCCATGTCATCTTCTATCCACGTTAGCATCTAGATTGAGTTTTTTTTTTTTAATCTAGATGAATCTTTCAGCCTTTGCCACATCATCTTCTGTCCACATCAACATGATATCGACAATGCCACATTGGCAACTAGAGGAATCACATTTTCATCTAGATGGATTTTGCTTTATTTGCTATGTCATCTTCTATAAATGTTAGCATGACATCAGCATATGCCACGTCAACACCTTGTACATGTCAACCAAAGGTCAAGTTAGTGCATCATATTTGCATTGCCATGTTAACTTCTATCACACCATCATGATGTCGGCAAGTTACCATGTTAGCTTGTAGAGGTGGTTTGAAAAGGTGATTGCTACCTCGATGAATTTGTTTTGCCATGTCAACATATGCCACACCAGCTTATAGAACCAAGTCATGAAGTAGAAATTTAGCCCTACAAGGTCGCTTTGCCATGTTATCAGTGCTAAGATAACTTCATCACTTTAGCTTCTTGCATTGTCAACTTTTCAAGTCAATTTGAAGGATGAAATTTCTCATCTACAAACTAGCTTTGACACATTAGTGTATGCCATGACAACGTCAATGACATCATTGTGACATTAGCACTATGCCATGTCAACATGCATAGTTCTTTGTGAAGATAAAATTCAACTTCATGAACTAGGTCTACCACCTCTGCATAGCACCATGTCATCACAGTCACATCAACATCCTATCATGTTAGCATGTAGAGCTCATCCATGAGAACATTCAGAGTAAATGAGGTTTGCTCCATTGAATTAGATCATTAGAAAGCGTGGGGTTAGAAGAAGTTACTCAACAGCTAGAAATTAAATAGCTTTAAAACTAAATTCAATGAACTATGCTTTCTTAAGGGAATGTGGTTATCATTAAAGAAGATCAAAATGCAAAGGATTTGTAGGCCAATTATTCCTCGTCTTATATGAATAAGACACTTTGGCAACTATAACATTTAATTTCTATGGTAGTTGTAACTAAATTTTTGTAGTGGTTGTAACTAATTTTAATTTTCCATGATGTTGTAATTGCCAAGAAGCCACTATAAAAAGAGTTTCAAGGGTAGAATAAGAAGGGGAGGAGAAATTTAGAAGAAAGATTGAGGATTACTTGTAAGAATGGCTTGCTAATTACATCATCAATTTAGTTGCTTTGTTTAAATTTGGTGAGTTCTTTTCTTCTCATTTTGTCTTAGTTGCTTAGCTAATAGTTTGGATAGCACTATGCTTGGCATTTAATTTTGGGGTTTTCTGATTGCTCTTATAACTCTATTTTCTTGCAATTCTAGACTTCGTTTAGTTAGCCATGTAAGAGCTTATATTTTCCTTTGAAAAACATCTTGAGTAATTTAATAGTAATGTCTTTAATAGTAATTTAATAGTAATGTTTGAAAAGCATCTAGAAAATCTTTGATATTTTTAGATGACCTAAAATAACTTCATTTTAAAAGTTTTTCCTTCATGTTTAATTTTGAAATTGTTATACCTTTTCTGATAGCTCTATTATTGCAATTCTTAACAACTATTAACTTATTCTGTATCAATTGATTTAACTTATAACCTATATTGCCATGGTGTGTTTATTACTTATTTCTTATAATTATAAAATCCATAAAATTATAAATATTTTCGCAATTTCACACCATGGCAATATAGGTTATAATTGTACCATATGTAGTGTAATATCTTTTATATTTAGTAAACATAATGATATGCATGAATTCTTGGCAATCCACTCAACAACATCCATGAAGCTTACAACCCTACTCCACTACAATTTGTATGATATATCCTATTGGTCCAAAACTAGCAAGTCCCATATCATTGGTACTGTTGCTAGGGAGGTTGTCGATAAATTGTCCAGAAATATTTTTACATTCTTGATGTAGGTTGTGAACACAAATGAAAGGGCAGATTATGCTAAAAACCCACAGAAGACCTCTAGTAATGCACCAAAAAGATAAAGGACTTGTTACTTTTGAGCATTCAAAGAATAAGACCCATCCATTGGTTGTGTTGGCTTATCATCAAGATTAGCAGAAAACAGTGTAGAGATGCTCATGGTTGATTCTCTATAGACTTGTTGGTGGTTACACTAGATGACCTTGTTGATTCTTGAATCAATATAAGACTAGACAATGAATGTACAACATACAAATCTTATGAGCTTAAGTTCAATGATTATGAGCCCTTGTACATGTAAGTTCTTTGGGATCAAGTGGTAGAACAAAAGTCTAGCCACAACTTCTCATCTAATCATTCAGATGAGGAGCAAGAAACTAAAGTAAATAAGAAAGGTAAAGGGATAGTCCACCATCAATGCCCCCAGTCAAGTACCTTCACCTCAAGTGTAGCTTAGCATGGTAATCTCCTTTCTAGGTTCTAGCATTTACATTTGTCTATACCAACTAGTGGTAATGATGATCCCCCTAGTTCGACTAGGTGACTATCACAAGTTAATGGAAGCTGTACATATTCCAAGGGAGCCTATTCATGATGGTTAAATCAAATAAATTAACATGGCCAATGTAGCCACTTATAGATAATATACTAATGATGATCCCCAACTCCATATGAGAGCCTTTGACAATGCTTACTATCTGCAAGGAATTGTGAATATTTGGTAGGATTTGTGGTTGTTTCCCTACACCTTCATCGGGCATGTGAAAACTTGGTAGAGATCCTTACCTTCTTGATTGATTCAAAGATGGACTAACATGGTCAAAATATTCTACACAATATTTTAGATGTATGTCAAAATGTCAAACATCTGGAAGAAGATTAATAGATAAAAGCTAGGGGTTCCTAAGGAGCCCATGAGCCTCTCAATAGTGCCATGAAAAGCTACTTGAAAACTACTTACCATTATCTAAATCATGGTTTTAGCCAACAATAGTAGTTGATGCATATTGTAGAAGGGCCAAGGGAGGAAATAATAGAGCATATGGATGTGTACTTGATGGGCCAGATGCACAAAAAATCCATGGCCCAAATCAAAGGACTCTTAAACACCATTGCTAGCATAAAAGGTGAATGGCGAAAGAAACAATTAGCCAAGGAGTACAATCATAATCCATCATACAAGCAAGAGGCCAAAAATGTTAAAGGTATTGTCGAACCTTCTATTATATTTGAGGCTATAGCATACAATCAACTTAGAATGAACAAAGTCCTAACTGACTTTGCTCACCATGTTGATTGAGTTTGGGACGAGATGGATGAAAAGATAATCATTACTCTTAAGAACATTAAGGGTAAGGTGGTTGAGGCATGGAAAGAGGTATGATGAAAAGGGTAATGAGAAGCTTTCTTACTCTAAAAACATTTAAGAAGATCCAAATGAGGCTTCCTCATCCTCCTTTGATGATGAGGGTCCATACAAATACTATGTAGACTTATATGATTGTTAGTGTTGTTATTCATGGCTCACATGATTGGTGAGATGGGATAAGCTAGGGTACTTTTGAATCCTAGACTCATTAAAAGGTAAAAAAGGAGGTCCCCATACCCTAGCTATTCATATTATCCTTATGGCTTTTCTCTACAACCCATAGAGTAGTACCAATAGTGGCAAGCTCTAAATCCTTGGGGTGCTGCTCCATGGAATCTTCTAACATCGATGCAACAAAAAATGGTGCCTTCATCTAATCCATAAATTTATCATGCATAGGAAGGTACTTATCAAACCCCAATGATGATAACTTAATAAGAGTTGGCTTCTTTCAATAGTCATACTAACCGGGATTCATAGCAACAATAGTAATAGCTTCTACTTCGTGGTCATATGCAAGATCGAATACATAGTCAATTGCAATCAAGGTAGATCAAATCATGCAATATTACCTATGGTAATTACCTTTCTTTTATTCATGCATCTAGGAAATATTACCAATCATCTATTAATTTGGTTACGAGGAAAAGTTCTAAGGTCTCATAGTAGAAAATTTTACCATAGTTGTAGATGTGAGAATTGTGAAATTGGGTTTGTATCTTCCTCTCCACCTTTTGAAGAGGAAAATCATTTTAAGATAAATGAAAGTCCACAGTTGAAATCTTGATAAACATCATTGACAATAATTCAACTACAATACCTACTTTAGGAATAAATTTCATTACTATGCTTGGTGGAGATTGCACAATGGCACTTGATGGAGATCTTGTCACCATCTTCATGTTTATGATGGGAACATTAGTAGTTAAGGAAAGATGTTTACCTAAAAAGTGATTAGATCTTGGTAGTCCCATGGTAGAGATTCAAATTGGTGAAAAGTATCATTTTCTAGGTCTCTAGGACTTTAGTTTTGGAGTTAAACTCATCTCATTTCAATAGTGCCTTGATTAGGAACTTCCTTCTCTCAAGCACACCAACATTCGATTGGAGCTAGTAGACCAATCATATGCATACCCCATGGGACAAGTATGCATTGTACTCACTTCTATTGCAAGTTGATATCTTGCTAATTTTCTAGTGCTTAGACTAGAAGACAAGATGGAAGAAAATCTTCCTAATACCATGGAAATATCCTCGTTAAGCATTGTAAATGCCAAGTTCGTTTTCTAGGACTTTCATCTCAAAATCGGTAGAAGGGATGAGACTGGAAGGATAAGCTATAAAAGAATATCCTAGATCCTTCCTAATCCTATTGCACTATAGCCATGACATTCAAATGAGCAAGATATAACATCTTTTGGATCATACATGGTGCATCATAATAAACATCTTTAACATTTGAGCATGAGTAATGCTCAATTTATAATTCATAGGCTTCCAAGTTGATAGGCATGGATTAGTTGTGAAGAAGAAATCCTCCATATCATGTTAAAATTATATTTTCCTATTATTTCTATTTTCACAATTAATAATGATTGGTGTGTTTAGTTAGCATTTTTTGGCTTTTGAGTTTAATTGATAACAAATTATGAGAATTTTTGTTCTTTTACAGTATTTTTATTTTTGTGTGTGGGGAAATCAACTTACATGTTTTATGAATGCTCATCCAATAAGCCAATGATGGATGGGTGAGCTACATATGTGATGATGATGCAATAGTGCCAAACAGGTCTAATGTGAAGCGTTGATTGATAGAGTGCTCATGTAACAACATTCATTGATCCAATTTTCTTCTATCCATTCCTAGTGAACTAGGCTTAGATTTAGTAGGGAGCAATGACTCATACTATGATCTATGAAGCTAATGCTACTAGAACCATGGGTAGGTGGTGGATCCACACCTTAGGATGTAAGCTCTAGAATCTCTAAAGAGTTCTTAGTTACTAGTATGGACATGGTGTATCATCAAGGGTTCTTGTGCATATGGTGCCTTGCTTAGTCACCTTGGTTAGAAGAGATTAATAATGCCATAAACCTATGCATGCTAAGTGGTGGGATGTTGAATTCTCATGTTTGTTCAAGTTAAGAGACTCAAGTTGATGATCTAGCACTCCAACTATTCCTATGATTCCCATCTCCATAAAAAAAATCCTCTTTCTATAAAAGAAATGAAAACAAAAATATATGATGAAAAAAATGATAAAGAGAAAAGAAAATTTAAAAAAAAAAAGAAAAAAGAGAAATGTCCAAAGAGATGTGGGAAGAGCACTGTACTTTCAAGCTTATTAGTTATACAAATTGGTATGTTTAACGTCCAAACCAATCTCATAATTACTCACATCATAGTTAAACTAGTGATTGAACATATACCTATGCAAACCTTTCTCATGTTCAATGTATTTTCTAGATGAAATGACTTCCCATAATGTTACAATTTTAAAAAAATATCTTACTCAACCCTACCCATGGTCTTGAGGGTTGAGAGAAGTCTCTTTCTTCATGAGCCTTGGTCGTGTCAAATGCTACTTCCACCCATGTTCCTAATTATGTAATCTAAGGATTAATAATATACATCCTTGACCCATGCCTTGACAAGATCCAAACCTAGAAAATTTTCTATTGATGATCATGATATTGTGCTTTTGTGGGTATGTGGAATTGTTAGTGTAGCCAAGGGGATTGATTAAAGATTTTCAGTAAAGTAATATTTAAGGAGCCTACCATGCATATGTGCATGGATAGAGGAAAACCAAATTGGAAACTTGAATTTTAGATGTTTGTTAGCATGTTGCCTTAGTTTGGTTTACGTGAATGATTAGATTGTAGAATAATTAAAGTTAGATGACACTAGTTGTAACACCTTGTCCTACCGCACCTAGCTTGGATGGAGTAATGCCTAGGATTACAAACTAAGAAAGAATTGGTTCAAGAAAATATATTAAGAATGAATCACTTGATGTATATGTATTATGGAAGGTCAAATTGCACAAAATCCATGCTAAACCAAAGACTAAGCATATATTTCAATTTGTAAACTACATATCTCTACATATACAAAAGAAATCTGTACTACTGTCATAAGATATAAAAACACTTAAACATCATCATATATATAAGAGTATAGTTAGGGTCATACAAATACAAATAGTCCACACTACTATACATAGGAAATTTACATAAAAAAATCCTCGAAGATTTTCTCATCCTTTGCTCTCTCTTAGTGCTCACCTACACCTCTCTAGCTTTCACTTGTAACCAAACAAAGTTAGTATAAAATTGAGTGGGAAGCCTTTGCCCTTCCCTTGTTAGATGATCAACAAGTGCTACACTAGAGCAAAGGAATTGGATACAAGGCAACTTGCATCAATTGTTAGTTTTGTGTATTCTCTAAGCCATACATGTACATATGATATCACACATAACACTGGCATAATCATTTATAAAGTAAATAGATGACTATCACATAGTCATAGACATAATCATTTCCATACATAATCAAATTATACATTCATTACACCACACCACATACATCCCCCATATCATGCCCATGCCATCATACCCATTCCATACCATCAAACAACACATGAACCACACAATCATAAATCATTCAAAAGATATGTTATCAACACTATGACTCACAAACCGATACCATCATATACACAACCCATGTGGCTGCTAGCATATTCGCACTTTGTGTAGCATGTGAAACGTTGACATAAGTACTCATAATCAATCACTTACCTAACAATCTTTTGTTAGTTCTTTATTTACCCAACTGGTACTAGGGTTAGTTAACCTATGACTTGCAACCACTAGCCTTTTGGAAAATTGACTATACAGATGAACACACCTATGCTCTCCCACTCTCAAAATGAGGCATGAGATAGAAGCCTAAATGATGTATCATAGTGGGGATCAATTCATAACTATCTCTAGGGTGCCTCATCACCAATTGGTCCATACCCTTATGCTAGCACAACCTACCAAGTATTGCACAAATGTCATTGTAAAGACGTGTACAAATCTAGGCTAGCTTAAGCCAACACATGTTGCATGCACAATACATCTAAAACAAACATAACATGACCCCATATATCCACACTTAATAATTACATTCATTCTATGCAAGCAATATTAAAACATGACTTAACAAAATTTCATGCCAACTGTACTCTTTGAGCTACATATAATTTCATAAACATGACGACTATTATGACCTCTAAGATGAAAGATGCCAAATGAAAAAATAAATTTTACAATTAGAAAGTACGTCTCAAGATGATCCCAACTATACTAATTTCACCTTAATCAGACTTTTGGAAGAAAAGTTATATGTGTTTAAAGTTTAATTAATTAAATAATAAATAATAATATTTAAATATAGCCAATGATGATTGAAACCCTAGAGACTTTTGCATCACAACAGGCCCATAAAATATATTATTCCAACTAGGCCAATCTCATCAACATCACATCTAATATTTCACAAGTCCACATCATATTATACATCACATATTAATAAACAATTCTTAACTAAAATTGTAAAATTTTGGGAAATCTACAAAACAACATGTCCAAGCTCAATCTTTTAACTATCAATCCCACAAGCCTACATTGCATGATCATATACACTAATTTGGCACAAACATATAGGGAAAAGGTAAAGGCAACCCACCAATTAAAATTATTACAGTGGAAAGTTCAAAACAAGCATAAAATCCTCAAAAATCCAACAAAACTTCATTTCACTCCAAACAAGTTCCACACCCATGTAGGTACGACTGCAGTAATCCTAAATTGAAATTTAGAGCAAGCAAAAACCATTCACAATGCCAAAATTTGAGAAAAAGAGTGAAAAAATGGAAGAAAATGAAAGAGAGGAAATTGGAAATTGATTTTTGTTTCAAAAATCAAAATCCCAAATTCATGATATGTAGGAGGTAGGGCAAAAAGGGAAAAAGGAGAAACAAATGGTAGCCATTTTAAAAAAACAAACATGAAAAAAGAACTATTCTCAAAGCATATGTTTTTTTTTTTTAAAAAAGAAAAGTTTCTTTCTTGCATGTATTGCAAGTCACGTGGAATTTTTTTTTTTACTTTAACCTGTTTTAAAAAAAACATTTTTTAATAAGTTTATTTCTTTTATCCTTCTACAACTAATACCCTACATTTCAAATATACATAACAAACACACTAGAAATCCAAATTAAAATTTATTTAAACCTATGAGATCTATATCAAATGCTCTAGACATCCACATGCTAAAATCACATTCAAGCATGGCACAACCTAGCACTACAATTTAAATGTAAAAACATCGAAATCACACATAAAGTATAAATACATACATAAAGTATAAAGTAAGTGCTCTTGTATCTCAATCTAACATCCTTGCCAACAACATCACCTTTCTAACATATCACATAGGGCTAGTGCATATAATCATGTTGGTTAAGTATGTAAAGATATCATAATCATAACATAAAGAAAAATGCCTCATAACATATAAAGTGAAATTATAATAAACTAACTCATCCTTTATAACCCACTGAGACCATAGTTGTAATATACAAATCGTAATCATGCTGTCATACCCTGTCTCTGAAAGGGATGTAACAATTGTTTAGTGTGATCTTGAACTTGGAATGAAGACTTAGAGGTTGATCCCTATTATGTGGATGAGTAGCAGTGAAAGGATATAACATTAGATTTCTCATAAGGTGTAGGACATAATCACATGATCCATGAGCTAATTAAAAGATTGGCTAGGGATATAGTGGTATTTTTCTTTCTTCCTTTCTCTCTATGCCTCATTATTCATTCTTCATTCCCTCCATTTCATTCTTGTCCATGGTTGTTGATGAATCACATTTGGCTTGGTTATTAGATAAAAAGTCAAATTTTTTGTTTGCTTTGATAATAGGACTCTAATAACAAGGCCCCAACATTAGGTACCCAACATCGGGTATCCAATGTCGGAGCCTAAGACACGATGTTGGATATCCAATGTCGGGGGGTATGGACTGGCCTATAAATATAGCACTTGGGCACATGGTTTGGGCAATAGTTTTGCATAGTTTTTCATAGTTATGTTAATAGAGTAGCTAAATTCTTGTAGTTTTATTTTGTAATCTTAGGGAACAGTTAGTGAGTTCCCATAGAGTGGATCTGAGTTAGTTGTATGAAGTCTTATTCGATTGGCAATGTACCTGGACATATTTTATAAACAACAATAAGATTGAGATTGATTCTTATTCATTATAGCACTTTGACTTAGATTAGATTTACTTTCCATGCAATTTTCTTTTCATGTACTTAGTTAATATTTACATTTTCATGCATGTTAATTAATTAGGCACATAAGTACGATCGCTTCAAGCATGCGTATGACAATTGGTAAGCCTAGTAACGCTTAACATTTGGTAACCCAATAGTGTTATATGTGTTCAAGATGTGCATGGGAAGTGGGATTGAATACTTATGTTAGGGTAGTTGATTATTAATTAGTAATTAGATTAGTTGAATTGATTATAAATTGAGTTTCAACCTATTGTTAATTGTAGAACAATAAAATATAAAATAATAAAAATCATATGCCTCACTCTGGACTAAACCATACATGACAAAGCTACCACTAGTCCAGGTAGGAAGACAACAAACTGCGATTAAGGCATACCGATCTAGATGTCACAACTAGTCCCATCCACAGAATTTGACCAGATCATGTGTGAACGCTTGTGATTCATATGGTTGGGCATAGGGGTACCTTGTCGCTCATCATTGGCACCGTTGCTAAGAATGGTGCTAATTATCTAGATTATTTTATATTATACATGATCATTGTAAAGGTATGAATGATCTATCTCTTAGAAAACATTCATATTTTAAATCACACACATTATCAGACAAAATCATGTCTTCTTCACATAGGACCAATAATGCATCATATGATGAAAGCACTCATAGGAGAAATGATAGGATATACACTAAAGAAAATTGGAGTGAAAAACCTTAAGCATGGGTTTCCTATGCTCATTTAGACCCTTACTACACTCAAAGACTACATTCAACTAGTGTAGAGAATCCTAGAGGAGATGGAGTAAGTTCTAGATCAAGGAGGGCCTCAAGGCCTAGGACCTCCTCTAAACCTTGAAAAGATAAATCAAGGGATCATGGGAAGAACTATAGAAGCCATGAAAATTCTTCTAGCTCCTCATGTTTCTCTTCCTCTTCAACATCTATTTCTAGTGAAGATGAATGTAGGTATAGAGATAGAGCTCCACTACGAGGTCAAGATAAAGATAGAAATTGAACCCACGGGAAAAATCAAAGACATCACAATGAGCATAGACAAGATTGTCGTAATCAAACAAATAGAAATAGAAATTTTCATCACAACATGTCTGATGATAATGAACCATTATTGGCCACTAAGAGCCTAATGCAGATCATAGAGGTAATTAAGATACCTCACAAACATCACAAGGAAAGTCGCCTACTAGGCTTGATATTAATAATATTCCTAAGTTTGTGGAAGGCTATGATTCTGATTCACAACATCATCTACAAGCCTTCCATGATGCCTGTGCCTTATACAATGTTGAAAGTGGGTGGAAAAAGCTTAAGCTCTTTCTTAGGACACTAATCGATGAAGTTGAAAGTTGGTATAGATCGTTGGAACCAAGTTCCATTCACCGGTGGTTCACAATGTTGGAACTTTTCAACGAAAAATACGAAACCTATGCGAGAGTGTCCAACCTAATAAAAGAAATCCAAGAGTGGAAGCAAGAAAATCATGAACCCTTTAAAGTGGCCTTGGAAAGATACTATTTGCTACTACATAGATGCCTAGGCCATGGTTTCTCTAAAGAAAGGCAACTTTTCCACATCATAAATGGGCTTCGTAATGAAACAAGGAAGACCCTTGGGATGTATACTCCAAGTTAATTATACGAGCTACAAACCCATTAGATAAAAGAGTTAATCAATCATATGGAAAAAGAAGAAGGAGGCTATGTAGATGAGAGAATGTAGAGGAAAATAATTGGGACCCCTGCAAAAAAAAAGAAAAAAAGAAAAAAAGAAAAAAGCATCCTTATCTATGATAAGGAAAAAGAGGTAGCTCTTGATGAGGTGGTTATACAATGGACCTTACCAATATAAAATTCTATCATTGAAATTAAAGAAAAGTTGGATAAGATGTCGAAATCAATGAATGAGAAAAGTAAAACTTGCAAAGAAATCAGAGGAAAGAGTAGCACAAAATGAATCAAGTGATCACAACAAAAGAAGGAAAAAGAACCAAGAAACAGCTAGCAACACTTTTTGGTAAGAAGTGGAGAAGAAGAGGCTATATGTTGGGTTTTTTTATGCTATGCTATCAAGATGATTGGTTAAGTAATTGTGTAAAGTAGTGAGATGACCTCATCCATCTCTCTAGTTCTCTAAATAAAAGGTCTTTTTGATGAAAAAAAATTGGTTCTTCTTTTATGAAACTAAAATTAATAAATGATCATTGTATCTTAAAGAAAGAGGGAACAACCAAGTGGGAATAGTAAAGGGTGTGGCCTTTAAGGGGATTTATTAGGTTCTCTTCTTGACTTCCTTCATGTGGTTTATGACTCCTCTTGGAACGTATCATGACTTCTCCATTGACCAATAAAAAGGAAGCTCTATCTTTGCATGGTGTGGTTCCCATGCAAAAAAAAAAA
>MNCI01004648.1:303708-320650 GCA_015680685.1 Gnetum montanum
AAGAAGAAGAAGAAGAAGAAAAAAAAAACAATAAACAATGATGAAAATTTAAAGCACACCCCTTAGATACAATAATGGGCTATAAGCACTGGTTATGGGGCTAGAAAGACATGTTACTCATGCTTGAAGGCACCCCTCTAACTAAGGCCCTTTCTTCTTCTCTTTTTGGAGTGATGATTATTCTTTGAGGTGGTTGTGGACTCATGGTGGTTGGCAAGATGGAACACATTATGCAAGATCATTGTTCATGGTATGGACTTGGTTTAAACTTGGACAGATACGTATGTTGATCATTTTGATCATACTTGTCACAAGACCCTATTGTGGACATGATCAAGTACCTTACATCCGATCTTTGCAATCCCTTCTCATTCCATTATTCACCTCACTGCTACATGCGATTATGAGCCTTTTGGTTTTGTGTAGTATAGTGCAACATCCTAACAATGGCAGTTGTATGTTGTTTGGAACAAAGGCATGGTCTATATTTAACTTCTCGGGTGCCCACGGACATCTATAGAAGTCATTATGCAGGGGCATTATGGCAAGAGCCTACTTTGCGGAGGACCCACTTGCATAACTTTTGTTGATCATGGCTTTGAACTAACCTTCACATCTTTTAGAACATCAATGATGGTTTCTTTGAATTTATGCATGATTTTGGGACTACTCATTTGTTTCATTAATTTTTCTTACTTTTCTATTTTCATATCCATTAATATTTCTTAGCCATATTCTAAATTAGACCTTTGGTTTCAATTATTCAAAAACCTATGTGCTTCAAGAGTTATGCTTATTAGTCATGGGGGCTAGAAATGCCTACTTTAAACTTTTTGAAATTTTTCCAACATCCTATTTTTAAACATCATGGTAACTAATAGTATTTGATCAAAATAATGTGAACAACTTGATGATTTTAGTTACCTCATAGCTTTGGGCATAGTATGTTGTAATCTCCTTGTACTTAAAAGAAAACTAAGGGCTTCAAAAAGGGCTAATTATCAAGGAAAATTTACCACAACTAATGTTGATTCTTTGGTGATTGTAGGTTGATGATAAAAGAAATAACTAAGGAATAGGGTCTTTTACTAGGCACAAAAAATAAGCCAAGAGATGGACAACGGAGGATATGACCATGGACACATCATAGCACATACAGGATAGCAGCTCAAGCTTCTCATGTTTGCTAGATCCATGGGGCAATGAGAAGAAATTTCAGTCCATCCTTCAAGAATGTTTTGCATAACTAGAGAAGCATCGACATAACAATCAAGGTTAAAAGTCTACCACCGTTAAAGACAACAAGGAGAATCATCTTCAACGGATTTTTGAAGACCTCTGCAAATTTTGTAATCTTTAATATTTGTCTAGTCTTTATGTCACTCTATCCTTTTGTATGCATCCACTTGAATAAAATTTTGTAATGTGGCACTTAGAGTCAGTTAGTAGTTAGCGTCAGTCAATAGTTCAATAGCTTTCCAATTTTGTAAAGAAAGCTCAATCCTATCTTGTTAACTTGAGAAAGAGTTTTTATTTAGTTGTGGGGGTATGATGAATGATTAGTTGGCTAGGGTATCTGATAAAAAGTCAACTTTTTGGTTGGCTCTGATAATAGGTGATGAGTGGCGAGGTACCCCTATGCTCAACCATATGAATACAAGCGTTTCACGCATGATCCACTCGAATTCCAAGTACTAAGTGCCTATGCACTTGTGTGGAACAATAACGGGTTGAGTAATCGTTGTCTTCCCAAACTTACTTGTATGTCACGGTTGTATGGTTAAGTAAGCTTAAGGCATATGATTTTTATGGCTTTTATATGTTTTATATCCTGTGCTAATAAGGAGGGAAGAGACAGATAACTAAGTAACTAATCTAATTTAACTATTCATTAACTAAGTTCTAAGTACTCCTAACACCAGTATCCGTTCCCACTTGCTGTACACATCCTAAACCAATGCAACGCTACTGGGATTACCAAATGCTAATCGTTACTGGATTACCAAGCACCACAGACATGCTCGAAGCGGTCTTACTGAGTGTATTTAACTAAGAGAGTTGTAGGGTGAGAGAAATCATTAATTAACTACAAAAGCATTAAATAATAATTAACACTAATTAATCTATTTTGTATGCTGCAAGGTTTATCATAAAGTTTGTCTTTATTGCTGTACACAAAGTGTGCTCAGGTACACAATGCTCGAATAAAGATCCATTCACTCTATGACTCCTACTGTGGCATGCAGAAATAATTCGAACTTTGGAGTGAGAAAATGACAAGAGTTTGGCTAAGGGACTAACTTCTTAATTGTGGAAACCAAGGGTGCCACCTCTTATTTATAGATAAGGAGATAGATCGGGTATTCGATATCGCATGGTCTATTCGATATTGTGGATGCGATATCACGGTTCATCAACAGGGATTTGATAACAAGGCTTCGATAACAGGGCCTTGATAACAAGGCCTTGACATCAAGTACTCAATGTTAGGTATCCAACATTGGAGCCTAGGATGCGACGTCGAATATTTGATGTTAGGGGGTATGGACTAGCCTATAAATATAGTGCTTGGATGCATGGTTTGGGCAATAGTTTTGCATAGTTTTGTCAATAGAGTAGCCGAATTCTTGTAGTTTTATTTTGTAGTGTTAGAGAACAGTCAGTGAGTGCCCATAGAGTGGATCTGAGTTAGTTGTACGAAGTCTTATTCAATTGGCAATGTACTTAGACATATTCCATGAATGACAATAAGATTGAGATTGATTTTTATTCATTGTAGCACTTTAACTTAAATTATATTTACTTTCCATGCAATTTTCTTTTCATGTACTTAGTTAAAATTTACATTTTCATGCATATTAATTAATTAGGCACATAAGTACTATCACTTTGAGCATGTGTACGACTCTTGGTAATCCCAACAATGCTTAACATTTGGTAATCCAACAATGTTATATGTGCATGGGAAGTGGGATCAGATACTTATGTTAGGGTAGTTGATTGTTAATTAGCAATTAGACTAGTTGAATTGATTATAAATTCAGTTTCAACCTATTGTTAATTGTAGAACAATAAAATATAAAATAATAAAAATCATATGCCTCACTCTGGATTAAACCATACGTGACAAAGCTACCATAGTCTAAGTGGGAAGACAACGAACTACGATCAAGGCATAGCAATCTAGATGCCATAATTAGTCTCATCCATGGAATTCAACCGAATTGTGCGTGAATGCTTGTGATTTGTATGGTTGGGCATAGGGGTACCTCGCCACTCATCAGTTGTGTATGGTAGAAGATCAATCAAGTAAAGCAGAGAATGAGCTCTAGCCATCCAAGAGGAAAAACTCATATTTGATGCTAATGTTATACTTGAAACACCATCAAGAAAATTCATGTTACAACTCTTTGGCATTGTAACCTTCACCCTTAAACTTAAGGCTGGAATTTCATTGTGATGAGTGGTGAGGTACCCCTACACTCAACCATATGAATACGAGCGTTTCACGCACGATTCGGTTGAACTCTGTAGAAGGACTAGTTGTGGTATCTAGATAGTTACTCGTAGATCGTAGTTCACTATCTTCCCACCTGGACTAGTATTAGCTTTGTCACGTATGGTTTAGTCCAGAGTGAGGTGTATGATGTGTTCCTACACTAATGCTACTCCTGGGGATGATGAAAAATAATATCAACTAAACTAGGAGAGAGAGAGTGTGTGTGTGAGAGAGAATCTAAACTAGCCTAAGTGTGATGAGCATCCATTCCTTAATCATCTGTACACATCTTGGACCTCGTGCATGACTACCACTGGGATTACCAAGCGCATGACCTAGGTACGCTACTAGGTTACCAAGTAGTCACACTGAAATGCTCGTGATTAAGTCGTACTCATTCTACGTTACTAGGAGATAAGGGTAGAGAGATATTAACTAAGAAAGTAATAAATAACAATAGCAATTACATAATTAAGCTAAGTGGATGTTACAATGATGAGGTAATCTCGATCTTTATTGCCAGTCATGTGTGTGTCCAAGTACATCACACTCGAATAAGGATGCCGTACAATTACAATCATCACACTACGGGCATGCACTTGGAGAAAAGGGTTGAGAGGAAAAACTGACAAAAAGTCCATACCTTAGTACTAAAAAACTAAACTACCTTTCCAAATCTGCTTGCCTCTTATTTATAGATGAGGAGATAGGCTACGATATCGCGTATGTGATATTGCGTCTAGGCTGTGATATCACATAAGTGATATCACGTTGCCTGTGATATCATGTACGTGATATCATGGCCAACAATTCATGACTCATCATACCCCCACAATTGAATGAAAACTCATCCTCGAGTTAAAGTGAGAACAAGCTCCATTGATTACACAGTGGGTAGGTATGGGATTATTGACTGACAAGAATGGATTCATGCCCTAGTGTGGATCCATAACAAAATTGAGACATAACATGAAGAACACAAAAGAAAATCCTATAGCTACAAAATTGGGTGGAACTCATGTAGTTCTTGGTGGTGGTGGCTCCTCCATGGGTGCCTTTCCCTTGTTTTGTGCTCTAGGTCTTGGGATTTTATGGCGTTGAAGTATGGCCTGGAGTTTCTCCTCTTGTAATGCCTTAAGTGCCTTGGCATACGTGTAAGTTTGCGCTTGTGCCATAGAGGCATCCTATTCAGCCTTCTCTTTTTCTTCTGCCACCTTTTTATTCTCTATCAATAGTTTATGGAGTTTCTCGATTTTGAAAGTGTCCAGTTAGTTCTGAGCAAACTTTGGCCCTGTATTTGGAAGGTTTAATACTTCCAAAATGGCTTAAACAGAGAAATCAATAGTCACACCACAAATGTTAATCGTGGCGCCTTCTTCTTTATTATGCCAAAATTGGTACATTTCCCCAAAGTACCAGGCACTGCTTTCAGAGAGGGTAGGCCATAATGGGGACCCTTTGAGGTGATCCCTAATGGCCTCTGGAGCAAATTCTGTGAAAGGTCCAAAGTTTAATTCCATAACACTACAATAAATATGGACCTTTCATGGATGGCCTAAACACAATCTTCGGGCAATGTGAGATGTTGTCCCTGTTCAAACGTTGTAGCAACTCCTCCTTTCGCCTGCCTTGATTGTATAGTAGCAGTGTTTTCTTGGTAGATACTAAATGATTATTCCTCCTGCTCTACATGTTGTCCAGTAGAAACTTGTCCTTCACCTCTCCTAGGTCGCTTGATCACACCTTGAGCAGGACCTTCCTATTGTCCACGTTTTGGGACCATCTGCAGTCACACTGGGCTAATCGTTAGTAAGGTTGTTATCAAAGTTAGGTTATACCTTACTGCTTGCCTTAATGAATTTGCTTTATCTTCGTGTGATGTTACTTATTAGGAGAAAATGTCCCCGAAAGATTATAATATTGAATCCTCTTTGCTTAGGTGGTTTCCAAATCTAGTTTCCTAGTATAACTAAGGAGATGAAATTGTTTTTGGTGCATTTATCCTTAATTTTATAACTAATTACCCTTAATAATGTCCTTCGGGTGATGACGAATTAAAAAAAATTATGCATTATTCAGCATGTGCCCCTCCCCCACGATTAAGCTGAACACTCTGGGTTTAAGTAGGTTCAAACGGAATGAAAATCGGAGTACCAGCAAGCGAGTTATGGATATGAAAGCAAAAGATGTGCAATCGTGAGTCATAGAGAGAAATTTGAAAAACTTCCCCTGCGTGAACAATTGCAAATGATGTTGATTAGCGTAGGGGGGTCACATATATATATATATTTTGGATGTGATATCGTGGCCTATTGATGTTAGGGCACTTTATAGAATGTACCGAATTTTTAATATTTTTCTGAAATTAAACGATGTAAACTAAGGATATTTGGATGAGAGTACCATAACAACAAGGCATATGATCACTTGACATTTTTTTCAAGGGAGGAGTAATTTTTGCTTTGTGGAACTTTCTTTGTTTTCTTTTTTTTGATTGCTGAATCTAGAGAAGCCACCAACCTTCAGGCATGGGTGCATTTCTTTCCAGTGGGATCCCCTAGAACAACATTGGATTTTTGAGTACCTTTTGATTACTCTTACTCCCATTTTGCATTAGATCTACAAGGATCTTAGTACAACCACGTTGCGTGATAACTCTCACAGACGTCACCAAAGAGAATTTGCAAGTCCCCTTGATGTCACACCCTAATCATTCCCTCTTGGTCCATCCTTCTTCATTCTGGGTACAATGAACACAAAATTAATTTTAACTTTTAAGAATGTTAAGAATATCACTGTACCCTCAAACAGAACCTCTTATTTGTAGAATGGATGAGTGGGTGTAATGGGCTCATTGTCCAAATAATTGATCACTTGAGACTCGATAACATAAAACACACCCCAACCAACAAGCCACATGAGTGTTTTATTCATAGATGAGATTACTTATAAAAAGATAAAAAGACAAAAAGATAAAACAAGAAATTGAAAAATGAAAAATTGAAAAACAAAAAATTGTAAATTTAAAGAAAATGAAAAATATTTATTAATCCTGCTTGTTATTAGAATGGGGGATATCCCCCATAACTAAACGGTTGAGCATGGCGAGGATTAATAAATGAAAGATGAGGATCCTTACATGTTGGAAATATCAAAACTTGATCATACTTACCCCATTGGGGTTCACACACCTGATTATAGTAAGCATAGTGGGACAATTTATAAGATGTGGTTCCCGGGTAAAGAGTTGACCCACTATGATACTTGAGATTGTAAGATGGCATGCAAGGATCAGGATGTCGCCCTCCATGGTTGTATTCTTTGGGCCGTATGGTTGTTGGAGTGTTAATTGGTGGCCTTGATGAAGTAACATGAGGTGTCGGGTTCGAGGAGAAGGATGCACCACCGTGTTGGACTTGTGTTGAGTTGGAGAATGCAGTGGCCTTGGAACTGTGTTGTCCCTTCCTACGATCATGTCTAAAGAAGGGATGCCTTTGATGTTGAGGAGGTCTCTCATTGTTGTTGGCAATAGTAGCACAAGTAATGTTCGTGGGTTGTTGCTATGGTGCAGATGCTTCAGGAACAGTTGGTGGCGATGTAGAAGGAGAAAAAAGATGAGAATTTTGAAATTTAGGAGAAGTGTAAGGTACAAAAGGTGGTGGTTGTGTTAAGGACATGGGTTGATAGTACTGAGGGGAATAATAATGTGGCGAGATAGAGTATGTTGACCCAGTTGAGGAAACAAGATGTTGAACTAGATAAGCATTTTGATTCGGATGATACGAAGGGTATCCCCAGTTTAGGGATGGCTTCCTCCACGACTGGGATTGTTGCCACTGTGATCAAACACAGTATCTCTGTATGAACTTTGGGTGTAACGTGCTTTCCCAATGCTCATACAAATGTAACAAGATTGGGCATTGGCCCTTGGGGTGATCGTATAGGCAAATGTTGCATTTATACATGTGATTGGCTGTTGAACTCTTATTTTCCTCATCCCTTCTTTTTGATTGTCTAATGATATTTTGTCCCACTTCTCAGGTTGTCAAAACTCTATCTCCAATAATATTGATATATTCCCCACACTTTTTATGCATCCATTCCAGCATCTTATTGATGTTTACCTCGATTTCTTCTAATGATTTTTGTATTGGCAAAGATGGTTCTTCCTCCTTGAGATAGGTTGATTTCTCCTTTTTGTGATTATGGACCTCAGTTAAGTTGAGATTTTGGTCCCATTGATGTTTTTCAACACTCTCCCATCTAGCCATTTCTCCTTCTTCTTTTGCTACCCACTTAATAAGCTCTTGGAATTGATGGCTTCGTAGTTCGTATAATTGACCTTGGGCATACATCCCTAGGGTCTCTCTTGTTTCATCACGAAGCCCATCAATGATATGGTACATTAGCCTTTCCTTGGAGAACTCATGGCCTGGACAGTTGTTTAACAGTGCATAATATCTTTCTAAGGCCATGTCCAAGGGTTCATGTTGTGCTTGTTTCCACTCTTGGATTTGTTTCCTCAAGGATGACACTCTTGCATAGGTTTGATATCTTTCGTTAAAGAGTTCTACCATTGTTGGCCAACTTCGTATTGAATTTGGTTTTAACGATCTATACCATACTTTTTCTTGGCCAACGAGTGTCATAGGAAAGAGCTTGAGTTTTTTCCAACCGTTATCAACGTTGTTCCATGCATAGGCATCGTAGAAGGCTTGTAAATGTTGTTGCAGATCTAAGTCATAGCCTCCTGAGAAATTGGGAAAGTTGTTTAAATCGAGCCTAGGTAGGCAGCTCTTTTTACGATGCCTACAGGAGATTCGAATAGCCTCTTGTATTTGCGTTAGGCTTGTAGTGGCCAGTAGGGGTTCATCGTCATCGAGTAGGTTATGCTTTCATGCGTTGGGACGAGGCTACCTTTGTTTATGTTTATAAGAGACCCCCACCTCGGATTGCGTACTCCAATCTTCATTATCATATAATTCGTTGGTTCTCCAATGAATTGCCTCACTAGATGTGGCATTATCATAGTCTTATAGGAGAGGCATGGTTGTGAAATTGTGTGTGAATTTGTATGTGACTTTTTGTAATTATTTCTTCCTAAAAGATATATCGTTAATTCTTATATAGCGATCTTGTATGATATGACTAATCTAGATAACTAGCACCGTCCCCGGCAATGGCGCCAATGATGAGTGGCGAGGTACCCCTACACTCAACCATATGAATACGAGCGTTTCATGCACGATCCGGTTGAACTCTGGAGACTGACTAGTTGTGGTATCCAAACAGTTACTCGTAGATTGCAATTCGCTGTCTTCCCACCTGGACTAGTATTAGCTTTTTCACGTATGGTTTAGTCGAGAGTGAGGTGTATGATATGTTCTTACACTAATGCTACTCCTGGGGATGATGGGAAATAATATCAACTAAACTAGGAGAGAGAGTGTGTGTGAGAGAGAATCTAAACTAGCCTAAGTGGGATGAGCATCCATTTCTTAATCATTGTGTTACTAGGAGATAAGGGTAGAGAGATATTAACTAAGAAAGCAATAAATAACAATAACAATTAAATAATTAAGCTAAGTGGATGCTGCAATGATGAGGTAATCTTGATTTTTATTGCCGGTCATGTGCGTGTCCAAGTACGTCACACTCAAATAAGGATGCCATACAATTACAATCATCACACTGCATGCATGCACTGGGAGAAAAGGGTTGAGAGGAAAAACTAACAAAAAGTCCCTACCTTAGTATTAAAAAACTAAACTACCTTTCCAAATTTGCCTGCCTTTTATTTATAGATGAGGAGACAGGTTGCGATATCGTGTATGCAATATTGCGATTAGGCTGTGATATCGCGTACGTGATATCACGGCCAACAATTCATGACTCATCACATTGTAAAATGTGGAATTTGTAGGCCATGGGCTACAATCTCACATACTTGGACTCTTGGGGTTGAAAAATGCCTCATAAGTTGTTCTAGCCTCACTTCCCAAGTGAAAAAAAGTCATATCATGTCTATATTTGGGTTTGGAAAAGATAAAAATGCCTCGAGAATTGACAAATTTTGTGTTTTCATGGTTATTATGTGGGCCATGGCCATAACTACGCTAGAACCACCTATACTTAGTGTTGGGATTGTTGGATTCTCGTTTTCCAGCAATTTTTAGCATAGTTCCCATCACTCTTAGCATGGTCCCACAAAGCCAACATTGAAGTGGTTGGGATTTTGTCTTTCCAACTAGGCTAGTGTTGCTCTCGCAAGGCCAGCATTGCTCCAACAATTCCAGCATGGATACCACAAGGCCAACATAGTTGGGTGAAGCTAGCATAGTTACAAAAGTCCATTTACTATTTATGGTATTCAACATAGTTTTCATGACCTGGATGCATCAAAACTTACCAAAAATGGACAGCTATGCTGGAAATGGAAATGATGGCCTGCTATCAATCTATCAACAATCATGACAAAAATTTGTAGCCACATATCAACAACCATATAGCCTATTGTTGGCACATTTCTCCCATTTCATGGGGCAGACGTCTAAGGGGATTTTGTCTATTGTATGATTTGTGTTGAATTTTAAAATATAATAATGATAATAACAATAATGATGGTTTTTCGGAAAAAGCGATGCAATAGGTTTTAAGTTCCATTCTTGATGGCGATGAGCACTCTAGAATGGAGGCTATCAAAGAGATCAAATGCCTTACCAAGAAATCAAATGGAACCAAGGTGTTTTTGTCCCTCGTTTCCATGATTTAGTCATACAAGGGTTACTAGTAAGAGGTTTAGAACTTGCAGAAGGGGGTTTGTCCTCATAATTTTAAGATAAAGAGACCAAATACAATGAACAATTAATGAAGTAGTTTGTATCTCCCACGGCATCAACTTTCTTCCCTAGCCTGTGTTTCCATCTCTTGACTTGCATAATGAATTCATCATTGAATATGGCACCATAGAGATCTAAGGCTTGGAAGAACTTGACTATGCTGATGTTCCTGGGCAAGCTATTCTTCATGCTGTCGTCATGAAGCAAAGACTATTTCATTTAACACTAGGCGCTTCAGTTTTCTTGGGAGACTCAGAAATGCTGCAAATTATAACAAGGGAATGCTCAAGGAATCTCGTTTTTTTGGGGATATTTGCAAGATGTACTCTGTTTTGCGTTGGCCTTTTGATCTCTATAATCTTAAATGCAAAAGCTCTGCAGACAATGATGCTTTCTACACAAACGTTAGACATGAACATTTCTAGAAAGCCTCTTTTTCATCTAGAATTGATAATAATGAGACACAAGCTCAAGGATGTGCAATACCCATCTTTCCTAAAAATGAAAGATCAAGTTGATGCTCAGGTAGAGTTTGCCCATAGAAGTAATCAAGCAAAAAGAGCAAGCATCACTGAACTTTCATCTGAAGCTAAAAGAAAACATCATAAATTATATTGTTGTTCGTATTCTTTCCATTATTCAAGTTTTCCTAGAGCAGATTCATTGTACATGCCATCCATAACTGAAAACAGAGAACACGGATTCAGACATTTGGATCCGGACAATACAGAGAACATGGATTCAGAAATTTGGATCGGGACAACATTTTTACACGCACACTCGATTAGAAAATATTTCTAAAGTGTGTAGGCTTATTATCTCAGAAATTTAGGAAGATGCTTTATGTACAATCAGATGAAATATACATTAAATGAAAGGATTTCCAACTCCCGTTTGAGGCAGCATGCAGTGTACATTGTAGTAATTACAAAGAGAGTGCATGGAGTCAAGAAAGCTTTCGTAGATTTAAGCTCCTGAAGAAGGAGGAATTTGAAGAGGAAACAGGTCGTCCTTTTCAAGAACAAATGTTGAATTTCAGCCAGCTGGTTTTACGAAGGTCGATGCACATTCTTCTGGAAAAAACTTAGGAATTCACAGATCTCCTATTTCATCCAACAGGACAGACAACGAGACAACTTACAATCAGTTTGAGAAGAGTTTAATGTCTCTAGATTCACAGAAACCAAATCCTCGTAAAAGGATACTCTGTACCCAGGATATTTATGCACAGATTACTACATCCGAAACCAGTAAATCATCGGTAAATGAAGCACATTCTACTTGGGAGATCTTACTAAGAATGTGGTTACGGCGTTGGATGCACTCCGACGACTCAACGATGGCAGAGAATTCTGGTGGCAAATATGATTCAATGTTGGAATTCCACCATGAACAGTCAAATGATAAAATACCACTCACGCTGTGTGGAACGTTCAGCAAAAATAAGAAACAAAAAATTGAATTATCCTCTGTGAATCCTTTTCAAAAGTGTAAATTTGTGAAACAGTATTTCACTTTAGGTAGACCAGCAACCCAGCAACACAACTTGTGTGCAGCTGATAGCGACGCAACACTCACTCCAACCGCAATATGCCCATTATCCATCCATCATGATAATAACCATTCGCCTCGGCCTCCTCCTCCTCCTCCTCCTCCTCTGCGCGCAACAGAATTCTGCAGATTGCAGCAATGATTTTTTGCCAGCACGCCCCATGAAACAACCCGCAAATTCGTGCAAAAACAAGAAAAAAAGGGAGAAAATCCATTGCTGATACTGTCCATGCCACAAGTCCAAGTTTCCGGAGCGGCATCGACGGCATCGAAGACGGAGGAGGCGGAACGCGGCAGACCATAAAACCCTCGTCCTGATACTTGTGGGTTACGAATACGATTAATTTTCAAATTAAAAATTTCTTTAACCCTTGTCCAAAAATATAATATGAAAAAAATAATTAATATGGGCATAAGGTTACAATATAAGTTTTGACCACTATATATATATATATGTATATAAAGGAAAGGGGAAAAAACTTGTAAGAATTATTGAAGATTACTTGTAAAGAATGGCTTGCGAAATGCAATTGCTTTGTTTTAATCTTATGAGTTCTTTTCTTCTCCTTTTGTTTTAGTTGCTTAGCTAATGGTTTAGATAGTACCATGTTTGACATTTAATTTTGGGATTTTTTGATTGCTCTTATAGCTTTGTTTTCACATAATTCTAGACTTCTATTTGGTTGCCATATAAGAGCTTATGTTATCTTTGAAAAGCATCTCGAACAATTTAATAGTAATGTCTTTAAGAAATTGCTTATTTGGGTCTAGAGGGTCTAGAAAATCTTTGATATTTTGAGATGACTTGAAATAGCTTCAATTTTTAAAGTCTTTTCCTTGATGTTTCAATCTTGAAATTGTTAAATCATTTTTGATAGCTCTATTATTTACAATTTTTGACAACTATTTAACTAGCCAAATAATAGCTTGTATTTTGTCATTTACAAAGCATTTTGGTAGTTTAAGAAGAGTGTTTTTTTACAAAATTGCTTGTTGATCTCAGAAGGTTTGGACAATTTGTAATATTTTAAATTAAATTGGAATAGCTTTATTTTGAAGTGTTTTCTCATCTTTAATTTATCTTGCTTAAATGTTTGAGATTTTACACAAATTTGCTTTTTTTTAAAAAAATCTATTAAATCTCTTTCTATTTCTAGTTTTCTTATGAATCTTTTTCTCTAGGGGAGATTAGGAGTAGATTTCTGCAGAACTGTATTTAGCATTTTGGTGAAATTATATTTATTTCAAGTAATGTACTATAGGAACTATATAGACTAAGTGACTTGATAAAATAATAATCTTTAATGACTCAATATTCAACAAGGTTAGTTGAATTTTTATTATAATAGCCAATTATAGTTTTATACAAAAAACCAACTATTTCAACATTCATAACAGCAAACACACATTTACATTTAGTTGACTCTATTATGATTGAGTTTATCTGGAGGTATCTAGGCCTTGGTGTTGCTAAATATCAACAAGTACCTAAACTCAAGTTTGAAGGAACATCTTCATTTCCTATGATCCTAGTCATGAGACTCAAAATAAACATTGGCGGTCCCAAATGGTTGCCAACACCTATAAAAGCCAAAATTGAACACATTGAATAGGTTTCACAAAAAATTCTTCAACTAATACTTTTTTTTGGTTTCACACCTTTTGCAACCTTGATCACTTGAGAACCTTTAGCATTTTGTGAGACTTTGGGAGCAAATTGACAACTATCTGGGCATTTGAAGACTCTCAATGTAGTACCATTGCAACAAAAAGTTAAGCACATTCTTTATTCCTTGGTAACCAATGTTGTAGATCCAAGCTGAAAACCAACAAGGAGTTTTGACGATTGAAGTTTTGAAGTATCTAGATCATGGGGTTGACTACAAAACACAACCTGCTAGCTTCAATAGGCTTCAAGCTTCATCCAAGCAACTCCCTATGCATTCAAGCACACAATTTGTTTGCATCTTTGAACTTTTTATTTTCAATATTTTATTGTTGTAATAAAGCTTGTAATTCATTTGTTATGCAAATTCATTTACAATTTATTTCTGTGCATTTTCTTAAAGTGAGTTTGGAACTTTCATTTAAATTGTTTACACTTTCTAAGTCCCTAGATGATTGATAAGAGAATACAGGGTGCCTTGAATCCTCTTTCTTGAAGACCCTTAGAATCTAAGGTTAGAGTGTTTAACCTAAAATTTTAGGTTTTCCAACAATCAAATTTTTTAGGCATTACAGTTTTTGGCACTAGAAGGAGGGCCTCCACCCAAACTCTTCGCCAAATCTAAGTTGCCCTTTCAAAAATAAGTTTTTGTAATTTTTTAAAACTTAAAATTCATACCAGAAATTTCTGCCAAGAAAGACCAACATTGCTATCCATTTTTTTGCAACCAATACCTAGTGTATTAGTTGTAGGTGATTTGGGTGTTCCCAAAATTTTCATAGTAGTTGCTAGATTTTCCAAAGCCAACATGGTTCCCAGTAAAACCTGCTACTTTTCCTTACTGAAACATATCTTTGGGTGTTCCAAAAGGTAGCGTAGCATTGCTTCAACTACCCAATCCCCTTGCTGTGAAATTTTGTAGGTAAAGCCAATGTGGTTCTCTTTAAGACCCCAGTGTAGTATTGGAAAAATCAACATTTTACATTTACCTTTTTAAAACTAGCGCACCTTTTTAGGAGTAGGTATTCTCAACATCATTTTGTTGGGCAAGGTAATTAATTTCTTAACCCCCGCTCTAGCATAGCTTTTGCTAGCAAAGCCAACGTAGTTGGTTTTACCAACGTTAAAATTGTCACATTTTCCTAAGTGCAGTGCATACCACTACCACTACAACTTGCACGATACTTGCAATTGCAGTTCCAACCATTTTAACCAAAAGCATTTACATCTTGGGTAATTCCACTTGTTGGAATTTTTTAAATTAATTTATTTTAAAAAATTGTTATTCAACCAAAATTAAAATCATTTCCAATGTCTTTCAACTAGTCAATAGTTTTGCTCATTAATTTGACAAACATGGCATCAAACGAAGACGCAGTGAGGCCTATGTCTCGAAAGACCCAGTAGTGACTAAGTGTAGATAATCACTTAGACAAAGAGGTCGAAGCCTAGATTTTGCCATGATAGATGAAAATTACTATCCAAGCTACCTTGCTCATTTCACATGTGGAAGCCAAATCCAAACGTGAGTATGACCTAATTCACTGCAACAGGAAGGAGTATGTTCCTTTCCATTGTAGTGAAAATATTCCTTCCTCATATGACAAAATGCTTTAAGTAATGCTTACAAATGCATACTATCTCAATTGATTGAGATAAATGAGCCAAGAAAGGAGTTGAGCTCAAAGGATCATTATGAAAAGCATGATGAATTTAATGTTGAATCCAAACTTGACAACTTCTTATAAAGCCTCTTCTAATAGTTGACTTCCCAAGCCATCACACCCATTTCAGCCTCTCCCACTGCTTCCATAGGGTAAGTACCTCAATCCTTGCCTACCGTCTACTATACCATGCTTGGGCCAACACTTGTCATAGTGGCCCACTAGGCATAATCAATGCCCCAATGAACTCCTCTCTTCTTTTCTATGTCTTTTGCCATGTAGCCTTGATTGAAATGACCATCACCTATAGTCTTAACCACTATCATCCGTTCTCCATGCTGGTGGAACCAACAATGGAACTTCAAGTGATTCAAGGGTCACATACACCATTTGTCCCCTTTGTTCCATAAGTGTTAGCACAAACATCCTTCTCATTGTTTAGTCCTCTTGTGATAGTGATACCCCAACCTCTCCCCTTTGTTCCACCATCCATTGTGAGGCCATAGGCTCCCAATTGACATTGCAACCTTATGTACAAACATCACAACCTATGACAGTGCCTCAAGGCTTGGTTTAGGCTTTTCAAATGATCCAAGATCTTATGGAAGAGTTACATAAGTTTAAAGCTTCAACTATCCAGATAGTTAAGATTATGGATCTCTATCAAGATGATCCTATTAGTTTTGCTATCCCACAAATAACTCTTCACCCAGGCATTCCCATACCATAATTTACCAAATATAATAGTGAGGGTGATCCCAATGCTCACCTCATCACCTTTCTCTTCAAGTGCCTATTGCTGCAAGCTTGTCTTCATACTATAATGAGGATATTCCCTATGTCTCTTACTGGGAAGGCATTAGATTGGTACTATGCGTTGCCTTGAGGATTTATATCCTTACTTGAAGACTTGATCTCACAATTTGTAAGCTATTTCAAGTACACATTGAAACTAGAAACCACCTTGGACCAATTGATGAAAATCAAATAGGACTCCTTTGAACTAGTTCAAAAGTTCATTTAAAGGTGGAATGCTCTTCTAAATGAGATTCCCAAATCCATAACCAAAATCTACCTTTTGGCCATCTTCAAGGGGATGGTCAATGACTTTATCAAGTCTAAACTTTGTTACCTAGATCCGTGGTCACTTAGCCAAGCCTTCTCCTAGACAAAAAACATAAAGGATGCTACCAAGGTTACCCATGATCCCACCTATGTGGCATACAAAAACTAGCATACGTAAAAGGACAAGGAGAAGGGAAGGCAAAGCCATGTAGCTATGGCCACTATGGCCAAAGACAACAAAACAACACAAGGGCCTTGTTGGCGACCGTTTGGGACACGACCGCCAACGAGTGTCCTCGAATAGGATTTAGGTGCCTGCTGGTCTCTGGTAACACCAAGGCCCAGATACCTCCAAATAAACTCAGTAGTTAATGTGAGTATGTGTATGTGCTGTTGCGGCATGTGGTTGTGTGAAATGTAATGATTGCGTTGTGTGTAAACTACAAATGACTTACTTTAAAGAGATTCAGCCAACTTTGCCAAGTACTGTGAGTTGTTGAAAGTTTCCTATTTTGTTCAACTACCTAGTCTATGCGGTTCTTATAATACCTACTTGTAACAAATAAAATTTTGTTAAAACATTTGAGCACAACTCTGCAAATCTACTCCTAATTTTCCCCAGAGAAAGAGATAGTTCCACAAGAAAACTAGAAATAGA
>MNCI01004648.1:321866-362948 GCA_015680685.1 Gnetum montanum
GTGGTGTGGTGTTCAGTTGCTGGAGGAGAAGGATTTTTCTTGAAAAATGATGTGCTGAACATATGGTTCTAAACAGAGGGTTTTCAGTTGCCTGGGATTTTTGTTTTGCCCCAAATTGGCTTAGGGCTTCCTGCGTTTTTTTTTAATTTTTTCTGAATCGTCACCGCCATTTTCATTGATCGCAGAACCAGGGGCGAATGTATTGTGGATCTGCATCCGGTGAAACCGCAGGAACCTTCGTCATGCCATTATAACTACCACAACCTTCAGAATTGTTGCAACCCGCACAACTGAAACCGCTACGGCCTGCAAAACTTAAAATAAAATCAGGGTTTCAACAAAACGTGACTCCTTTCTCTGTATATTGTGTGGAAGAGGGTTTCGATTTTTTTAAAATATCCCTACGTTTATGGCAAAAATTTTTCATGCCCCAGGGACTTGGTTATGCCCATCTTGATAGTAGTTTTCGCAGTGCCCGTCTACGCCAGGATGAATGTCGCGCGGCAGGCGATTTTGAACATTTACTGCGGCATGATTTTCTAGGAACACCGTGATTTTCCTTCACCTTCGCCTACAACTGCACCTCCACTGGTATTATCTTTATTTGTATGGTGTTTGCTTCCCCGCCATTGCTGCGATCAGTAGGTATACGGTGTTAGGACATTGGTCCAACTGTAGTCTCCTTTTCCTCCACTCTCATCGCTGTATAATCTTCAGGACGACAGAGGCGCTACTGATTTTTATTTTATTTTCTAATTTGCAAGGAGTTTCAAACGTTATCTTAAGGCCAAAGGATACAACCGAGCTTAACAACTGGGATCTTCAATTTGGGATCTTTCCAAAAATTTTAGAGCACGTTCTTCACTAGTGCTTTTCTCGTAAATAATATAATTCCTTCCTTACTATAGTACTATATTCCAATCTTCAATAAAGGAATAATCTGGCACTTTCATTTGGTATCCATAAAGCTTCAACATCAAATTATTTACCAGTGGATTAATCCTCCAAAAACAGCCATCAACCCACAACACTAAAGCTGTAATTTACTTCTAAATTTACAACCATAGATTCTTTCAATTTTTAATAAAATATTCCAACTGTTCCATGGAATGGCCAAATGTGCCAATAGGCCTAAGACAAACCAACCCAAGGTCCCTATTGCAACTAATCAACCATCAACATCCAAGGCCTCTACATCAAGCAACACAAGGGCTAACTTTGAGACGAAATATTGGTTAAAGTACACTAGGTTACCCATAAAATCATGTGAACTCCTTGACCATTTGCTAAATAGTGAAAGGATCTAGTATAAAAAAATGATAGAGAATGCCTACAAGAGGCATGATTGGTTATGCAAGATTGCAAAGAACCCTACTCTAGCAACCAAGGATGACCCATTTGTATTGAAGTACTTTAAACTTGATTATTTCTACCAGTACCATCAACTGCTAGGTCATGATATTGACTCTTTTGTATCCTTGAAGGATGACCTATAGAAGATGATAGATAGTGATGAGATAGTGTTTAGTGCCTCTACAGAGACCTGTTGAGCCAACAATATCCCTTACACCATAGCTGCATTCAACATGAGCAAGAATTCAAGACATGCACGGGAGCCATTTGTGATTTAAATACCTCCTTGCAATGAAAGAGGCCCTTCAACTTTGTCTAGTTCAAGGATCCCTTTTGTTGTAAGAATACCATCATTGATGCCTCCCAAGGAACCTTTTGTGATTAGAGTACCTCCTCTTGCTATAACCAAACCTGCAACTACAACCAAATAATGTACTTCCATGGTGGCTAATGCAATGACTTCTTCATAGCCCAACAATAACAATAAAAAATCATCAACTAAACAATGCAAGAAGTCCACATTGAAGTCCAAAAGCAAGGATAACAAGCAAGCCAAGATATGGAAGGAGGTGGACTTGTTGAAACCCATTCCTATCTCATCCGTTCCCATGAGCTCTAATGGCTAGGCTTCTTTAACTAGTCAACCAAGGGAGGATCCCAAGCCATGAGGGAAAGGGAAAGAGGCCAAACTACAATTGCTAAAACTTGAAGCCTACAACCTAGGATGCCTAGAGTAAGTCAAAGGTACCAAGAATGAAAAGCTCACAACTAATGACAAAGACTTCCTCAATGATATGGAATAGGTTATGCAATCTTTGAAATAGAAAAAAACTTCTCTTAGCCTGCATAATCTTGTAATGACTTCTTCTGCTCACCGTGAGGTCCTAGTAAAAATGTTGACTTCAATTCCTGTCAGTGAGGACATACTTACTAGTGAAAAGGCCATGCACGTGGTGATTGTACCACCTTCATTAAGGGAAGAAACAAAGTCAATGACACTAGTGTTTCATGATAGCAAGGTTAAAACCAACCCCTAGGATGGCAAGACAATGAAGGCTCCTCTCTTTATAACAATAAGGATGGAGCAATACAAGGTACATAGGGTGCACAAGGATGATGGGGCAACTACTAATGTTATACCCTATACCAATGTTGAACATTTGGATCTAATAGAACACATATAGCGTACCTTAATTTCTACTCTAAAATCCTTTAATAGATCTTGCATTGTAGTCAAAGGCTTAATCTCATCATGGGAAGGCCTTGACTAGCTCAATTATGAACTATTTTCTCATCCATCCATTAACGTATTCACCTACCTTATGAAGGAGGTGAAATAATTATCTATGATGATAGTGTAGTTCCCTTGGCAATTAATAACATTGATGTAGAACAAGGGTCCAAAGTGGAGTTTCAGGAAGAAACTTCTACAATCAATGATGAAGTCAAGAAGCCCATTAGAGTGATAAAGGCCACATCCAACAATAATAGGACCATGGATGCACCATGTGAAGAGCTCCTCTTCAACATGGTTAGTGAGGGAAATGGGGAATATAAGATTGTGTAATGTAAATCCTACACCTTTCCTAAGTTTTTGAAGACTAGGAAACACTTGGTTAATGTATGTTTCCTATTCTCTTGCCCATGTGCCGATAAACATATGAACTTCTTTTTTTCTTTCTTAACTTAGTTCAAATATTATTTACATGCACCACTTTATGCTACCTTATTTTGCCTTATTTTAACTTTATGTTACATGTAGCCTATAGGTCATTCTTGTTTACACTTTACCTTTTATGCCTTGTCTTTTCTGAAACATAAAACATAAAAATATCATAAAAATTTTAAAACTTGAAAAAATGTATAAAAATTTTAAGACACAAAGCTTATAAATTTTTTTTTCCAACACATGACCCATCATGGCCTAAAACTGGCAAAACGTCGTGGACCCCTAAGGGCTAAAACTGGCAACACCATGACTTGCTAAGGCCTAAAACTAGCAATACCATGGTCCACTAAGGCCTAAAACTAGCAACACCATGGTCCACCATGGCCTAAAAATAGTAAAAAGACATGGCCCCCATGGCCTAGAATGGGTAAAACGACATGGTATTCCATGGCCTAAAATTGGCAAAACATCTCAGACCACCATGGCCTAAAACTAACATAATGTCATGGCCCACCATGGCCTGAAACTAATAAAATGTCACAACACATCATGGCCTAAAACTGGCAACACACATGGCCTACCATGGCCTAAAACTAGCAAAACATCAGGGCTTGCCATGGCCTAAAACTAACAAAACATCATGGCCTACCAAGGCCTTAAACTAGCAATATTGTTGTAGCCTATTCCATCTCTATTTTTGTCATAGCCATTGCACTCTAGTTCACATTTTTATTAGCCTAGTTAATTTACATTTCACTTTGCTAAATTATTACTTATAACCACATGCTTTAATTAATGTAGTCCAACATAGCCTCATAACATGAAACAAAATGTAGGATATAAAAATGCACAAAACTAGATATGTTAAAATAGCTAAATGAATGATAAAAAATAATAACAATAATCAAAATTTCCATAACCAAAGCCATATCACATAGTATGACAAATTTTCAAATGACATATAATATAAATAGGAGTTCAACAACCATGGCTACAATGTGTAGAAATAACATAAAAAATAATAATAGTCTCATAATAACCAATGACTAAGACTAGCCACAATATCATATCATCAATAATAGAAATAAACCAAAGGCATGATCAAAAGTGATGGAACTAAGATGTAATTGGAGGAGGAGGAGAAGCATCTTTAACATGATCACCACTTGTATTGTTGCTATCACATGGTGATGAATTGTGGTTTGCCAGGCCCTAATATTGGGTATGTGACATTGTGGTTTGGATTCGATATCGTATATGTGATATCATGATTCCTATGTTAGCCTATAAATACAACACTCAAGCACATAGTTAGTTTTTAGTGAAGTTCTTTTCTTTCTAGTTCTTTTGGTAGTTTAGTTTTCAATTTTTAGTTTCTTTCTTTTAAGGTAGTTATTCCTAGTGCATGTCTACAGTGTGATGTTTGTAATTGCACAACACCTTTGTTTGAGTGTGACATACTTGGACGTATGCATGACCAGCAATAAAGATCGAGATTACTTTAATCATTGTAGCATTCACTTAGATTAATTTTTTTGTTTTAATTATTTTAAATAGCTTGATTTATTGTTATTTACTTTTCTTGTCATTAAGAGAAATGTGTATGCCTTAATCATGAGCATTTAAGTGCAAATATTGGCATGTTTAGTAGTAATTCCAAAAAGTCCAAGACATGTACGGATGGTTAAGGATAGATACCATCACCATAGGCTAATTTAGGTTTTTCTTCCATTATTAGTTTAATCAATTTATCTTTTCTGTTATTAGGAGTAATGTAGAATTAGGACAACATCATATGCCTCACTCTATATATGAAAAAGCTACTACTAGCCCAAGTGGGAAGATAGTGAACTATGATCAACGTATAATTGTTTAGGTGCCACAACTAGTCCATTTGCAGAGTTCAACCAGATCACACATACACACTTATATTCGTATGGTTGAGCGTAGGGGTATCTCATTGCTCATCATTGGCACCATTGCCAAGGATGGTGCTAGTTATCTCGATTAGTTATATTACACAAGATTACTATAAAAGGGTATTAACAATATATCTTTCAAGAAGTATTTAAACACACACCACAAATCAACAATATCTCACTCACGTGGAAATGAGTATGAACCATATAGCGCACCTATTCATTGGAGAACTAACGAAATATACAATGAAGAAAATTGGAGTAATCCACCATATGAAGGGATTTTTCATAACCATGGCCACCCTAATGACACTCAAAGACTACATTCACCTAAGGTAGACAATCTTGAAGAAGATGACATTAGTCCTAAATTAGGGGAGGCCTCAAGGCCTAAGACCTTCTCGGTACTTAGAAATGATAAACCAAGGGACCTTCAAGAACATTATAGAAGCCATGGCTATCCTACCTGTTCCTCCTTTTCATCTTCCTCCTCAACTTCAACGTCTAGTTCTGATGAAGATGAACATAGGTATAGAGATAGAGCTCCACAAAAGGGTCAAAATAAAAGCAAAAATAGAACCCATAGACACACTTAAGGTCATTAACATGAACACAAGCCCCATCGTCACCATTGATCAAATAGAGATTTTAATCACAACTTGTCTAACGATGATAAACTCTTGTTAGTTTCTAAAAGCCTAATGCACATCATAGAGGCTATTAAGATATCTCACAGACATTGCAAGAAGAGTTGACTACCTAAGCTCAACTTCAATAATATTCCAAAATTTGTAGGAGGCTATGATTCAAATCCATAACATCATTTACAAGCCTTCCATGATGCTTGTGTGCTCAACAATGTGGATAGTAAATGGTAAAAGCTTAAACTCTTTCCTAGGACACTAATCGATAAAGCTGAAGCGTGGTATAGATGATTGGAACCAAATTTAATTAGACAATGGTCAACCACATTAGAACTTTTCAATAAAAGATACTAGACCTATGTGCAAGTGTTCGCCTTGAGGAGACAATTCCAAAGATGGAAACAAGAACAATAGGAATCCTTGGACATGGCCTTAGATAGATACTATGCCTTACTAAATAAATGTCCAAGTCATAAGTTCTCCAAGAAAGAGCAAATACTCCACATTATAGATGGGCTTAGTAATGAAACAAGGGTGAACCTTGGAAAATAAGCTCGAGGACAACTATATAAGCTCCAAGTCTACAAATTCAAAGAACTAATAGAGCATCTAGCAAAAGAAGAGAGAGAATTATCTAAATGGGAGAATGCCAAAGCATTTGAGCAGGACCCAACTCTAGAAACAACAAAGGTCCATAACTACAAGGAAGAGGAAGCAACCAATTCTGAAAGGGTGATATAGTCCCAACCTTTGCCAACACAGAAATCGATAGATGAAATTAAGGCAAAGCATAACAAGATGACCATATGGGCAAATCAAAAAATTGTGAATTTAGAAGACATTTTTGGGTAGAGGGTCATCCAAAATAAACTTGGCAATCGAAATAAATAGAGGGCACCGAAATCAGAAATAGTTAAGAACCCTGCTTGACAACTGGGGAGAATGCCTAAGGATAATGAGGCCAAAGGCTTAACTATAGATAATGAGGATGGATGTGATGTCTATTTATATGACCATCCAAAAGGCCATTTCCCAGTCCTGTCACATCTATATGAGCATTGGGTAGAGAACCTGCACCCAAAATTCATACAAAGGAATTAGTGTAGGCACATCCTTGTTCCACAAGGTAATTATGGACAACCCCATAACCCATTGTACTATCCTGAGGGGAGCTATTACCAGCCTCAACACTTTGCTTTGCCGTAGTAGAAAAACCCACAGGTGTGATGGAGGCCACCATCTACCTAGCCACATCCTCCCTGTCTGCCAAAACCAAACACCTACTATGTTCAACACCCTATTTCTCCAACCAGTTTTGAATCCTCTACCTCCAATCATTGTTATCACTCTCCCGAGTACCATTGACCTGTGTCTTTTCCTGAGGAATCACCACCTCATACTTCTCACACTTCTTCTCACCCTTGGTATTCTCATCCTTCACCTCCTTCTACATTGCCATTAGATGTATCAGCTGGTTTTGCACCACCATGCCAACCAACAGATGTAACTTGTGCTACTGCTATTAACAAAAGTAGGTTCCCTACGCAACATTGGAAGTGTCCCTTCTTTAGGCATGGCCATAGAAAGAAGAATCACACTTTTGAACCTATTCCACCCTCTTAACCAGCCTAAGGTCAACCTGGTGCCATACCTTCCTTATCTTCATCAATAGCCCCTATTACTATACCTAGGCCTCCACCTCACACTCCAACATCTACATGATCCAGTGAGTTCACCAATGTGAAGGGACACTTTGATCCATGCATATTGCCATATAGTTAAGGGTGCCATAGTGGGCCAAATTTCACTCATAATGTATACACACCATCTAACCTACCCCACTATGCTTTTGATAATCAGGTGTGTGAACAATGATTTCTTTACCTAGCCACCATACCACCAATAGACACCCAGCGGCTAGGGCATGAAGGGTTCCTAACATTTCATACATGCATGAATCCTTTTCATCCACTTATTAATCCTAGCCATGGCCAAATGTTTAGTCATGGGGGTTACCCCCCTTCTAATTTCTAGGATTCTTAAGTGTTATTTTATCTTTTTGTTTTACAATTTTTTGTCATTTCTCTATTTCTTTTACTTTTTCTAATTGTTGTTTTTATTTTTCCATTGTAATCTTGACTGTGAATAAGTTGATCATGTTGCCCATTAAAGTGAGGTTTTTCGCTATGTTGCCTAGTCATAAGGGACTAATTATTTGGACATTGAGACCATGACATCCATCCACCTATTCCATTAATAAGAGGTTTATGCTTTGGTCACAATGGTAATCTTTTTCATCATCCAACTATAAATAATTTGATAATCATTGTGTCTGGAGAGATGAGTGAAGGACCAAGGTGGAATGAAAAGGATGTGACATCAAGGGAATTCATAGATTATCTTTGGCTACTTCCATATGTTCTATCATATTGCTAAGGTTGTAACTATATCCTTGTAGATCTAGCAAAAAATGGGAGTAAGAGCAACTCAAAATGGCATTATATAAGCTTTTGTGGGTTCCATTGGAAAGACATGTACCCATGCATGAAGGTAGGAAACTTCATAGAGCCATCAAATAATAATAATAATAATAATAATAAAAGTGTGCCGCCATGATGCTCCTTCCTTGCTTCTCCCTTAAACAAAATGCCAAGTGATGTTACTCCTTGCAACTCTAGTAGACTTATGGTTGTTTATTGATGGGATGAAGTGATGTAGTGTCACTGTAATGTGGTATGGACTTGGTCTGAAACTTGGAAAGCTAGACACATGGTTATTTAATCACTAATTACATACAAGATTCCATTGTGACCATCATTAGAAACCTCATGCCCTGATTTCTACGATCCCTTCTATAGTCCATCTCATCTCATTGTCCGAATATTCATAACTTGTGGTTGGTGTAATGTAGAGTTATTATCTCAACTTGGTGGTTCTAACATGTGTGTTTTGTTCATAGGTATATGTTGCATTCAACTTCTCTAATGCCCGTGAACATTAGAGGTGTGGTTCCACAAGGGCATCATAGGCTAGAGCTTGCTTTGGGGAGGATCTACTTATGTAACTTTTGTAACTTGTCCATGTTGCACACGATCACATTATTTTACACCCTCTAACTACTCACCTAAGTGAACTATCCTTTCCCTTATCATTTTAATTAATCATTCCTCAACAATTACTATACACCCTTCGTCCTAGCCCCTTATCACAAATTTTAATATATGACTCCACCATGACACACTTCTGGTGCCTCAAAATTAATTTTTCAAATACCCCAAACTTTCCAATTTAATCTCAAATCCTTCATTAAATATCAAAAATTCATTATTTCCACTTAGTCCCTACATTTGGTGCATGTCAGTGGGGATGCGATATTGGGTACGCGATATTGGGTCTTGCTACCTATATATAGTTACGACCTTGCCTACTTCAACATTCATTTCCTTCATTTGACACTAGGGGAGTTGTTGAAATTTTCCTTTGTGAATTAGAGCTTTACCACTTCATCTTCCAAGTGTAATATCTAGCTCTCTAACATTCTTATTTCAATTCTATCTAATCCTATTTGAACTCGAAGTGTTCCACTTAGTCGTGGGGGGCAGGGAGGTGTGGATACTGCAGTAGGAAGTGCACATACTTTTTTTGAAATTTTCTATCATTCAAAGGATATCATAGGGGTAAGAAATTCAATATTTACTAAAAAAAAATTTTATGTTTAAATGCCAAGTTAATTTTCATCAATCACCCAGGCCACCCAAACAATTGTAAGTGCCACATGTAAAGAAATTGATGAAACCCAATGATGTAAGGTTAACAATAACACTTTTTGGAGCCACTTCTTTAAAATATTTCTAACTCTAAAACCACACTACATAATTATGGACTATTAACTAAGGCAATGAGTAAGGTATGAGTTGATAAAAATTTCTCTACGCAACCTTAGTAACAGTTGATTTTTGTGTGATTATAGATGGCCCCAAAAAGAGGAGATTGAGTAGGACCTTTGTAAGGAGTATCTAAATTCTTAAGAGGAGGTAGAGGCTAGGGACCTCATGTAGAACATGTAGAGTAGGAAGCACACTCATTCAACATTCATCAGGAAACCCCTGTGACAGTGCAATTTGGCCACATGGAAGGTGTAGAATTTAGAGCCCCAAAACTAGGGTAATATCTCACATTGTCCCCAGAATGTCTCCAAGCCATTTAGGAGAAGTCCACCTTCTCAGCTATGATCATGGAGCTCAATTTTGAGCCTTTCACCAAGTTTGCCCTTGAACCAGCGAAGACTCAACTTAAGGCGTCTCCATTGTGGCCCATTCTCTTGGAAAGTGGTGATTGGTATTTGGGTGAGACATACCAATTTTGGCATGGTAAGGAATAAGGCACCATTGCCAATGTAGGTGGCATTCTCATTGATTTCTTTGCAAGGGCCATTACAAAGGTCTTGAATCTTCCAAATGAAAGACTAAAGGTTGCTCATCTATCCACTCACTTGAATGCAGACACAAGAAAGTTATGGTTGAAATGGGCTTATGACAAAGAAAATAAAGCTTATGGAGAATTGACCTTGGAAGAGAGGATTTACTTCAAGATTGACACTTATCACATTTTCTCCACCAAAGGCTTAAACAAACTATCTACTTATGTGATGCATGGTAGTGCAATTTTGATGAAAAATTTTAATGCAAATTTTCCCCATTTATATTTGATGGAAATACTAAGGTGATTCAAAAAAAGAAAGATAGGAAAGCTTGCCTTGCCTTTCCCTTGTCTCATTAGGAAGTTATGCAGACATGCTAGAATTTTGGACTATATGAATGATGTTCTTAGAAAAGCCCAAAATGCTTTGTATGCTAGACTATTTAAATTATCGGTGCCAAGAAAAGATGTTGGTGAGCAATTAGAGTAAGAAGAAGAATGAATGATTAGGCCCACTATGCCTCAAATGGTAGGGCCTAGCCAACAATAGGAAGTAGAGCCTAGCACACAATCCATAAGCTAGTAAGTCCAATAATCATCACCACCACAATAGGACTATCGATCGTCCATCAATTATCTCAAAACCATTACTGAGATAGTCAGTTGGGGGAGTTGTGATGTTGATAATTTATTCAGGGTCATTGACGATGTCATGCGGCCCATTGTTTTAGCTAACCCCATGAGTGGACACATTTCGTTGATTTCAAGAAGAGAGTCCCAGTGGTCTTAGTAGATCTTTGGGAATGTTGCATCCTTCCAAGTTAGATTAGAAACTTGTGAAGGTGCCACAGTTGTGGTCATGTAGCATCAAGATGTAGTAGACGCAGTAGAGGTGGTCATAGACCACATTAAAGAATCTTTTAATGTTCTTGTTGTGCCACTAGCAGATTTTATGGGAGCATGTGATGCTCAAGTTTTGGTCAGTTCCTCAATGACTCCTGCAAAACATGAGGATATTTTGGATCACTTTTTGCAAATAAGACAAGTCATGAATTCCTTGTTTGACATCCCTCAAGATGTCACAATAGTACAATCAGACCTTATTTCAACTAAAGGAAAATTAGTCATGGCTAAAGTTAGGGCTGACCATGTGGAAGCGGAGTTGCAAAGATTGCAAGAAAAGCTCATCACCCTACAAGTTGAATGAAGGAATCCTTCCCAATTCATCACAGCTGACCAATTGGATGTTTTCAAAAATGAGCAACTAAATAAATTATTGGAAGAGAATAAAAAGATGGCAAGGGAGAAAGAATAGGCTGATTGGGATGCTTCCAAGGCACAAGCTCAAATGTATGCACATGCTAAGGCTCTCAAGGCCCTACTGGAGGAGAATAAATAACTTGTTGCTAAAAATATTTAGTTGACAATAATTGAGAAACAGAATAATGTTTTTAAAGAAAGTTTTCAACAGATGTGAGAAAAATTAGTACGAGTTAACCAAGATATGAATTGATTGGCTAAGAAAAATAGAACCCTTTCTATGAAAGAGGCTCGTGCCATCTGTCAAAAGATGACAATAGAGATTAGTGCATGGAAGAATGAGGCTAAGAAGCATGCGAAGTTGAAAGAGCACTTTTGTGATCAGGTGGGGATGTACAAAGAAATAATTGAAAAGGAGATCTATATGGATAAGACTCACATTAACTCTTTTAGTGCTCAACACACTAATTGGCAAGCCATATTGGATACATATGCCTNATTTTAGTGCTCAACACACTAATTGGCAAGCCATATTGGATACGTATGCCTTCATCCACCAAGCAGAACTAAAAAGCTGGGACCTACAGATTCAAGACTTAACGGAGTACATGGAGTTAGCAAATCTATGATATGCCAACTTAGCTATATTAATGACAGGGTGCCTGAGAAATGAGCTTGAGAAATAGGTAGTCACCACTTATGCTAAGTATGAGATAGAGTTTGCTGAACATAAGAAAACATTGCAAAAATTTGAAGTTGCAAACTCTAAATTAGAAGTGGTCATAGCAAGCTACCATGATCAAAGAGATGTAGCAGCAAATTTGGCTCAATGGCTAATAGATTACCATGAATTACAAGATAAAGCTAGAGCCTATGAAGAGGAACAATGATAGTTTGCTACATGGTATGTCAAAGCAAACCAGATGTTTCCACAGCTGCCATGTTTGTGGGAGGTGCCAACTCCATCAAACATTGGGACATTAGCATGCATTGTGCATGATCCTTAGATGGAAGAAGAGAAACTACGGGCACTCCTCACATGTCAGTAATCTTATAAGCCTATAGTACTAGACAAAGGTAAAGCACCAATGGAGGAGCCACCACATTTAGGAACCACATGAGTTTCAACATTTTATATTTTGTGTTTTGTGTTCAAGTTTTGTATTTCCTATACTGTGACATGGTTAGTCAGTAGTAGTCAATAATCCCATACCTTCATAATGTTTTGTAAGGGGCTTGTTTCTTATTATATTAACTCAAGGATGAATTTTTATTCAGTCGTGGGGATATGATGTATCACAATTTGCTAGGCCTTGATATCAGGTATGCGACACGTGGCCTAGATACGATATCGTAAACGTGATATCATGATTCCTATGTTAGCCTATAAATACAGTACTTAGGTGCATAGTTGATAGTTTTTAGTGAAGTTCTTTTCTTTCTAGTTCTTTTGGTAGTTTAGTTTTTAGTTTCTTTCTTTCAAGATAGTTATTCCCAGTGCATGCCCATAGTGTGACGCTTGTAATTGCACGACACCTTTGTTCAAGTGTGATGTACTTGGACACGCGCATGACTGGCAGTAAATATTGAGATTACTTTCATCATTGCAACATTCACTTAGATTAAATTTTGTTATTTTAATTATTTAATGCCTTATTTAGTTAATAGTTCGATTTATTATTATTTACTTTTCCTATCATTAAGCGGAATGTGTACGCCTTAATCATGAGCATTTAAGTGCGAATACTTGGCAAACCTAGCAGTAATTCCATGAAGTCTAAGAAGTGTACAAACGGTTAAGGATAGATACCATTGCCATAGGCTAATTTAGGTTTTGCTTCCATTATTAGTTTAATTAATTTATCTTTTCTATTATAAGGAGTAATGTAGAATTAGGATAACATCATATGTCTCACTCTGGACTAAACCATATGTGACAAAGCTACTACTAGTGTAGGTGGGAAGATAGCGAACTATGATCAACGTATAATTGTTTAGGTGCCACAACTAGTCCATCTGCAAAGTTTGACTGGATCATGCGTACATGCTCGTATTCATATGGTTGAGTGTAGGGGTACCTCACTACTCATCACTTGGTACCTATACCAATCATAGCAACAAAAGTATAATTAGTAATCAACACAACTAAATTGCAAACTGAACTAAAATAAAACATAAAAAAAATTTACAAACAAACTTGGGAATATTCTACAGAAATATATTTTGTAGGGAAGCTCTGAAGACCAACCTCTAGATAATAGAGAATTTGGTTTTTGGTCATGTGGGCCCAATCCACTTCCTTGAGGTTAACACCTATTAAGATGTTGCTCTCATTGACATTAGTTCATATGGGTGGCACTCATGAAAATGTAGTGATGGTCACCTCCCCAAAAGTGTTAGTGACTTGAGGAGTTGGAGAATCAATTACCACCAAAGAGCCTTCAAATAGCTGGAAGGTATCTCCAATATTGATTCCCCTCATGAACAACCTTAACTTGCATCACTCTATGGACTTATCCTATAGCCACTTGAGGTAGCTTTCCCATTGAGCCTTGTACTTCTTCTTGTGATCTTTTTGTGCCCAGCCCCACTCAAGGACCCAAGCACAATAGTCCCTTCACTTCTTGGCTTTGCTAGTCGACAAGTCCAGATATAGCTTTTATTCCATAAAGCTCTTAGCAAGGGCAACCTTGCCATAGATGGCACTCTAATACCATGACCATTCGAGCACCTTAGTTAGCAAGGAGTCCTTGTTAGCCACTTGGGCTTCCACAAACTCCTTATGATCCTTGAGATCTTTAATCTCCTTAGCCTACTTCTTATTTTCTCTTTCCAATGGTACAACTCATTCCAATATGAAGTTATTGGAATGTTGGTGTTCCCATGAGGTTCTAGCACATGAGAGTGCACATTTAGTGACACTTTCATATAACCTTCATGGAACATTTTCTACTTTGGGTGGTAAGCTAGGTAGTTTATTAATTTCAACAACACATTTGAAATTCCATCCAACCTTGGACACTGCAAATGATACAAGGGTGAACACATAAAACTAGTAAACAATGAATAATAGGATGACCATTAAAATCTTATATGACCATAACAAAAATTTAACAATTGTTAAAAAATCAAAAAATTACAGCCATAATGTCAACATTTTCATACTAAACCAAACAACAAAATTCATAGTTCTCAACCCTTTAAACCAAAGCAAAATTTTATCAAAAATTAAACAAAAAGACTCAAATAGTCCATTAACACCAATTGTAATCTCATGGTGAAAATATACATAAAAATCACAAAAATTTTATATATATATATATATATATATATAAAATTAAAATAATGAGAATTAGCTTATACTAAAATATAACCCATAACCATAGTTGCAAAATTCCAACTTCAATTTGAGAAAATTTTGACTAGGAATCCTAGTTTACAATGAAATTAGTTGTAGTGAGGACTCTAGGGAGACTAGTTAAAAATTTTGAAACACTCTAATAGCTATAGGGAACCAAAATATAACATGTAAATGACCTTAGGGAATTTTAACATTGCCATAAAAAAAACTAAAAATAGGCCAATACTACCTGTACAAGATTGGGAAGGTTTGCAATTTCAATTGTTGAAACTGCAACTGTATAGGTTATTTTACATGTGTAAGAAATGATAAATTTTTACCAAATTTTTTTCTAAGACTAGGCATTGCACATACATGAAATTCAACAAAAATTTAACATCAACATTGTAATTTCAAGCTTAGAAAAAATTCATAAGACAACCTAAAATCATTTCAAAATTTTACATAAAAAATAGTTTGCAAGAAAACGGATGTAGTGAGAGCCTTCAAAAAAGTATGAAATTTTTTTACAAAATTTCAAAACTAATGCCAAACCCTCCCAAATGGCTTAGAGCATCCCTAGAAAGCTAGGACGTTGGTAGAGAAAAATTTTTCAAGTGTCAACGCTACCTAGTTTCAGAGGGGTAAAATGTATATATATATATATATATAAACCACAGTGCATTAACTTATAGAAAAATTCATTAAAAAGTAACCTTAAGTTAGAAATTAATGGTTCAACCACTAGTTTGACTAGAAAATAGCAAACAATAACCCCATGGCCTAAAAAACCAAAATTTCTATGTCATTTTCTTACAAAAAAAAAATAAAATAGAAAAGTAGTGTTGCTTTTTTAGCAGAAACATCAAAAAATACATAAAACAAGGTAAAAAAAAAATTCATAACTTAATATAGGTAGGTCCTAAGACCAAAACATGTATTATAGACATGATCACAAACCAAACACAACACCCAAATCATTCAGAATCAAAATTCATTTAACATATAAGCCTTTCCAAGAGAAAATGCCTAGGTTTTAGGCCAAAATTCAAAAAAAATGGCTAGGAATGGTGTACTTGGTAATCATTGTGGATGAACCCTCTCTAAGTAGAGACCATGGTGGGTTGGAGAGTTCCTTGGTAGCAACATCTGCCTCCTCCAGGTCTAGGGTTTTACCTACAAATGCTCTCCTCTTAGACATATTAGACGGGTTGATGCAAAGCCTTTAATTCTCCTTCATTCCTTGTAGCTATGTTGATTCTTGATGAACCTAGGAAAAATTAAGCTGGGGGTGGATGGGATTAAAGCAAAAATCAATGTAGAATATTTGATGCTATGTGTTGCCTATAGAAGATGGGTTAAGAAAGTTAATTTTTGGAAAATTGTATTGTGGGAATTATTCCCAAACTTATGCATTGATGATCTACACACCTTTCTCAAAACACACACACAACTCCCACATAACTCCATGTCCATAATTGAAAAGAGGAAATAATGCTAGGTTAGTGGAAAAATTAATGTATTTTAACAATTCAAATTTAGGTGGGTCCCAATAGGTGCCTCCCAGATAAACTAGTAAAAATCCTAATACACTAGGATTTGGGCATTTTTACAAGAACTACCATGGGGTTAATTTCCTAAAAAGCCTTAGAATGGATTCCAAGCCTTAATTACTACCAAACTCACCTTCCAACCACCCATCCTTAATGTGTTGAAGCCAGTAAACCCTCATGCAAAACTAGAAACTAGATGTTCACACTGGAAGATACCAAGCATTGAAGGAAGCCAAAACTCATAATAAAACAAGCTATTTTGGGCAACTACACTAGCCAAGAGTCCAACTACATTGGTCAACATAGTTCTAAGGGGGATGGGAATTCCCAACATCAACCAAGCTTTTAGTTGACTTCAAAATGACCACACGAAGTCCCAAACCCTAGCTGGAGTCTTTGATAGCTCTGGAACCTCCTAAAACCCATCAAAAAATGCTAAAAATCATTTTTAGATGAACTATGATGGGGGGCACCAGAGCTACACTAGCTAGCATATCCCTAGCATAGTTTACTAGGGTTTGACCATCAAATACCTTAAGTAACCTTCAAATTGAAGTTTCTTAACCTTTACATCTCCCTGGAGTCTTTGATAATCCTGATATGTCAAAAAACTAAGCATGAAAAATTTAAACCTCACACCAACCTTGGAACTACACTTACCCCCTAGCTATGCTTGCCATCATAGTCCCAATGTAGTTACCTTTAAAAAAATTCAAAAATAGATCATTAACATGTTAAACTGACCCTTTCATGCATCATCCTAACTCTAGAACCCTACTAAAGTCTTCAAAGACCATAAAACCCTAGAAATTGAGTTGAAAATGGCCAAAACTCGTCATATTCCATACATCCACATAGGGACTATGCTAGCCAATGTAGTCCAAAGGGGATGGCTATATCAAGGCTCAAATGACCTCTAGAATTGACAATTTTAAGCCTAAAACCTTGGCCATGGGCATTAGGGACTCTAAGAACTCAAAAAATTGGTCCATTTACCACCAAAACTCATCAAAAATGAAGATTCAAGTGCAACTCCACTAGGGAAGGATAGAGCCAGGTTGGCCAAAATGGCTCCTATGTTGTTGTTGTTCTAGGATGATTTTACTAGCACCACAACACTTCAAATGGCTTAAAACTTAACCAAAAAAGTCTAGAACCTTGAAAACCTAAAGCCACTTGAAATTTGAGCCTATCTTAACCATTAAGAGCCAAAATTTTATCAATCCATGTTGAGGCCATTAGGAATTATGATACCTAGCATAGTTCTAGGGGATGATGCTAAACTTCACTTTCAAAAACCTATTTTAGCCTTTTAATGAATGATTCACAACCTTGATGCCCCTATGTTACCCTAGGAAGCTGACGGAGCATAAATTTTGACTTTGAGACATCACAAATCAATTTTTTTATGGAACTATGCTGAAGCCATGTTAGCTAGCATAGTCTTAGTGTAGTCCTTAGTCCTTGATAGCATTTGTGGCTTCCAAAGGGTAAAATAGATGTCAAAGTTGATCAATATTAACCCCCAATCCACTATGCTGGAAATATAGACCATTAGCACCCAAAAAATGGCAATAAAAAATCTTGAAACCCACTTTTTGGCAAGAACCATGTTGGAGGCCTATGAGAGCCATTTTGGCCAACATAGTCCTAGCGTAGCTCTAGCATAGTTGCAAAAGGGACTTTGTTTTTTCCTTCAAACATCCTCAAAATGACTTCCCTAAGTGCCCAAACTTCCTCATCAACCCTATAGCCCCACACTATGCCCACTAAGGCCTAAAACTAGTAAAATTTGACCTTATTTGACCCATATTGATAATGTTTTACCACAAGTTTTCCACCTTGACTGGTTTGGCCCTACTCTATTAAGTTTCAACTTATTTTGACCTTGTTTCCCATCATATACCTTTATTGTTAGATCATTTTGTATCATTTGGCCTCATTTTCATCACTTTAGCATCATTTTGCCTTGATTTCATCAATGTTTCTATCACTTGGCATCTTTTGACCTTAGTTGACTTGGTTCAACATTCATTAATACCACTAGACATCAATATGACTTTTTTTGACCATATATAACTTCATTTGATGGGGTTTGACCATCATTTGGTATGCATTTGTTATCATTTATCATGATTTGGCTTTATTCCACGTTAATTGGCCTTTTGTTTACCTTATTGACTTTGCCTTCCCTTTTGTGACCTTTGTTGATCATGCTCTAATCTTATTTGATATTATTTGATGGTGCTTGATCATCATTAGACCATCATTTTACCTTCATTTGATTTCATTCTACCATCATTTGGCCTTCATTCAATCTTATTTCACATTATTTAGCATATGTTCCATCCTATTTGTTTTAACCTACCTTGTATAACCTTTGTTGGCCTTGTTTGAACCTTTTTTGATCATTGAAGTAATGTGTTTTAGCTCATACATGCATTATTACTAAAGTACTTTGCATCATTTTGGCATCATTTGCTTATTTTATTACATAGGTGCTACTTGATGTACTTTTGTTGACATGTAGGATTGAGCTAGGAGGATGAGGAAGGAAATTCGATTGGCCTTAAAACCCAAATGGATCCCTCTAGTGATGTTGTTAGACTAAGTTAACGTTAAAATATTCAAACCTTAAGCCCTAAAACCATTCTATTGTATAACGATAACACCTTGAAATATCTTGATAGCCATTGATCTTGAAGCTAGAAAAATTACAAAGGGTTCCCTTAGTTGAAATTCCAATTTAAATCATGATGGTAAAGAGAAAACACATTAAACCAAGTTCTTCATTAGAAGTTAAGCCTACTGAAAACATCATCAACCTTGCAAGGAAAAATTGAAGCCATCACTTAAGCATGATTACGTCTAACACTCACATGTTTGCTTGTAGTGTTGTTTACCATTGTTGATAGGTTGCAATGAATGAACAATGTTGTACCATTGTTGATAGGTTGCAATGAATGAACAATGTTGATGAGTATGATGATCTATAGCAAGCGAGCTTGCATGATCTCTCTCTCTCTCTCTCTCTCTCCTTATTTGGAACAATTAATGAATTGCAGAACATTGTAAGTTTGATGCACATTGTACAAATCCCTCTATGTTGTAACAATGGTGACCGATTATGACCTAGTTTGCTAGTTGTCTCATGTGGCCTTATGCATTATCTTGTAACAACATGTTTTCTTGTCCTCGTGGAGTTGTGCTTATAGGATGAAGCTTGGGAGTCATTGTGAAGGTGGAACTCACCATAGGAGCAAGTTACTATGTAACCTTGATAAGTGAAATATGAAGGGCTTGTTCTACTATACCAAAAGTGCTTGTTTCACATCATTTCCATTACCCCTCCTTGGGCCCAACCTTGTAGCCTAATTATACTTGACAAATGTTTGATACTCATGCATTGTGGCCATGTGACATTTTCTTCATCATGCTCCACCATCAAGTCTGTTGAATGTAACACATCTCCTTCAATGGGAAAACCAAATCAAAATTTACCTTGGTAATCAAACACAATGAAGGTTTCACCTTGAAGAAAGGTTGATGAAGACTAAAAGATAAACCAATGGTTCCAAACATACAAAAGAAGGAGCCTAATGGCCAAATAAACCTTAGAGTAGAGTATGGTTCCTCAAAAACATTACCAAGTGATTGACACATTGAAGCATGAAGTATGAAGACCACTTTAATTAGTTAAGATTTCATTACCATAACACAACCATGATGTCAAAATTTGGAACTCATTGTTAACCTTGTGACCATTTCCTTGTAATCAAATATAGCCTTTACCCTCTATAATTTTATCATAACATCATCTCATCATCCCAAGTACTTTTTGACATGGTTTAATAGCAATGTAATTGAGCATGGAAAGAAAATATTGGTGATTAACCTACTCTTTGTTGATGTATCTTGGATCAACCCTCCAAACATTAAGAGTGACCAATGAAACACCACCAAGAAAATTCATGTTGCAACCCTTTAACATTGTAACCTTCACCCTTAAATTTGAGGTTGGAATTTCATTGTAAAATATGAGGTTTATAGGACATGGGATGCAATCTCACATACTTAGACTTTTAGGGCTGAAAAATGCCTCATAAGTTGTTGTAGCCTTAATTCCTAGGTGGAAAAAGTCATATCATGTTTATATTTGGGCTTGGGAAGGCTGAAAATGCCTTAGCAACTGCCAAATTTGGTGTTTTCATGGTTTTTATATGGATAATGGCCATAACTATGCTAGAACCACCTAGACTTAGCACTAGCATTGTTGGATTTTTTTCCCAACAATGTCTAGTGTAGTTCCCATAACTCTTAGCATGGTCCCACAAAGCCAATGTTGGAGTGGTTGGGGTTTTGTCTTTTTAGCTAGGCCAGTGTTACTTCAATAATTCTAGTGTTGATGCTACAAGGCTAGCATAGTTGGGTGAAGCTAGTGTAGTTGAAAAATTCCATTTACTATTTATGGTATTCAAGGTAGTTTTAATGGCCCTGGTGCATCAAAACTTATAAAAATGGAGAACTATGTTGGAAATGATGGCCTAGCACACCTGCAAATTACACCAATTTTTCAATAATCATGGTAGAAATTTGTAGCCACATATTAGTAACCATATAGCCTATAAAAAATAAAACTAAACACATTGAATAGGTTCCATGAAAAATTATTTACCTAGCAAATTTTCTTAGTTTCACACCTTTTGCAACCTTGAGCACTTGAGAACCTTTGGCATTTTATGAGACTTTTAGAACAAATTGGCAACTACCTAGGCATTTGGAGACTCTTAGTGTAGTACCATTGCAACAAAAGTTCAAGCACATTCTTTACCCCTTGGTAACCATCATTGCAAATCCAAGTTGAAAACTAGCAAGGAGTTTTGATGATTGAAGTTGGAAAGTACCTAGATCATGGGGCTGATTGCAAAACATAGCTTGCCAATTTCAATAGGCTTCAAGCTTCATTTGAGCAACTCCCTATGCATTTAGGCACACAATTTGTACACATTTTTGAACTCTTTAGTTTAAATATTTTATTTTTATAATAAAGCTTGCAATTCTTTTGTTGTGTAAATTCATTTACAATTTATGTTTGTGCATTTTCTTAATGTAGGTCTACAACTTTTATTTAAATTGTTTACACTTCCTAAGTCCCTGGGTGATTGACAAGACCATCCAGGGTACCTTGGATCCTCCTTTTCAAAGGTCCTTGGGATCTAAGGTTAGATTGTTTCACTTGGAATTTTTAGTTTTCTAGTAATCAAAATTTTCAAGTGTTACAACACTAGTTTTTAAAAATCTATAGGTGTCTCATCAATGGGTTTTAAAAGGAAAATAAAGGTGAGTATTTACTCTAGAAAAGACCCACTTGTAAATCCATGGTGGTGATGAGTGACGAGGTACCCCCACACTCAACCATATGAATACAAGCGTTTCACGCATGATCCAGTCAAATTCCAAGGACTAAGTGCATATACGCCTTTGTGGAACGATAACGGGTTGATTAATCATTGTCTTATCAAACTTACTTGTATGTCACGGTTTTATGGTTAAGTAAGTTTGAGACATATGATTGTTATGGCTTTTATGTGTTTTATATCCTACGCTAATAAGGAGGGGAGAGAGAAATGACTAAGTAACTAATCTAATTTCACTATTCATTAACTAAGTTCTAAGTACTCCTAACACCAGTATTCGTTCCAACTTGTCATACACATCCTGAACCAGTGCAATGCTCTTGGGATTACCAAATGCTAATCGTTACTGGGTTACCAAGTGCTACACGCATGCTCAAAGTGGTTGTATTGAGTGTATTTAACTAAGAGAGTTGTAGGGTGAGAGAAATCATTAATTAACTATAAAAACATTAAATAATAATTAACACTAATTAATCTATTATGTATGCTGCAAGGTTTATCATAAAGTTCATCTTTATTGCCATACATAAAGTGTGCTCAGGTACACCATGCTCGAATAAAGATCCATTCACTCTATGACTCCTACTGTAGGCACACAAAAATAATTCTAACTCTGGAGGGAAAAATTGGCAAGAGTTTGGATAAGGGACTAAATTCTAACTGTTGAAACCAAGGGCGCCGCATCTTATTTATAGATAAGAAGATAGGTCACAATATCGGGTATCCGATATCACATGGTTGATCCGACATCGCGGACATGATATTGCATACATGATATTGCGGTTCATCAGGTGGGTTGGCATTATATGTGGCTGAGCTAAGATTATCTCCTAGTGATGATAAATGTTTTATTTCATACGACACTTGATTGGTCTTCCACTTGTGTAATTTTTGAGTCTTCATTCTTCAAGGTGTGACATTGGTAAAATCTATTGATTCACTATAATTGTACCCATGTTTTATTGTTGGTTGTATAATCACTCTTCTATCATCTTAATCCTTCTTTTCTAGCCTTGGGTTCATGGAATTACATAAACTGATGAATCAACTTATTTTCCATGACCCACGATGTCATTTGAGGTAAGTTTATAATGATCTTATTTTCTTGTTCATTGTATGCCTTTAAAGGTTATTTTTTGATGATTTCACCATGTTACGTATCTTGTATGGTGGTTCAATGATAGAAAATGATAAGCAGAAGGTAGGATGGATAAATTTGGATAATTCCCCTTGTTGCGAGGATGCTTAGAAGCATTTCTATGTTAGCATAGGGGTGTTGATGCTCCTACTCTAGCATACCTCTTATGCTAATGATTCACTATATATAGTGGGAAAGGTCCAAATCATATCTAACACTTTGCTATTTTTTTATTTTTTTCCTTTACTCTAGTTTATTAAAATAAGAAAAACTCTACTAGATTTTTCATCCTATAAGAATGTTGTTAATATTTTTCCATGCATTCTTCTTAGGTCTTCCTATTCTTGGTGTTCTAGCTATGGTTCAATCTTTGTATCTTGTAAGTAGTCATGGGGGATAGACATTACTTTGGGTATGCATTTGATGTATTTTTTAGTTAATTAAATATTTCTACCTTATTCATATTTTCCCATGCATGTCATATTTCAATAATTATGATGACATTTTCTCAACTATTTTCCAAGGATTGTATTTATTATTATTCTTGCATGCAACTTTTGCAATGATAGTATGATTCCTAAGAAAAACTCACTTAATTTTTAGTAGATTTCACAACTAATTATGTTTGGTTGATTATAATCCAAGCTTCATAGACTAAGAAGGACTAAGTTTAAACAATCTTAGGCCTTTATCTATGGACCTTTGTGAGAACCACTAGTTGTTGAGGATGAAGAAGGAGAAGAGCTTAGATCACCTAATCTAGAACTTGCAGGTCCTATTTCAAAGCCCATACGTTTTGCATGAGAAAGACCTCCACCTAGAAGAAAATTAGAAGATAGGTAGTCACATTCTCAATCTTTGATTGAGCATGTGCACAACAATAGGTGACTAAACAAGTGCTAGAAGAACTGACAAAAGAGAATGAAGAAGATACAGATGACATCCAAGAGGGTATGGATGCTCACGATGTCTAATAGTGATCCATTTATGAAGAAAAAACTATCATTAGTTCCTTGCGCATGGTCCTCCCATGTTGAAGGAGTCATTGTAGTGGGCTTCTATGACTACATCACCCAACCTTTCATATGGTATTACTATGAGGTAGAGAAATTCTACCAAAATATTTTTGTTAATGGTACAATGACTTTCGTTGTTTGAGTTTCCATGGGCAATCTCATGGGCTACAAGATTTTCAAAAAAACCAACAAATAATTGGTGGACATAGATCCAAAAGATTGAGCTCAAGCTCAGGTTAAGGATCATACTAGAGGTCTTCAATATCAATAAAGCTATAAAGTTATCAAAGCTTTCCTTGCTCCAAAATGCTATTAGATAAATCATCACCCATAACTTTGTACCCACCAAACAACCATCAAGTATCTCTACTTGGAGGGCTAAGGTTGTGGCTATGATGAGGGGGAAGCATGCCATCAATATTTTAGATTTCCTCTATAAGAGCCTAATTTAGAAAATTGAAGACATGACCAAAGATAAGAGAAAGATCTATACATTTCAAGGGTTAATCTGAAAACTCTACAAACCGATAATTATAGTCACTTATGTGGGAAGATCTTCCAAAATATCAAGAATGATAGACTTGGAGAACATTATGGTGGTGGCTTTAAGATGGTGTTTTAAGGTTGTTCAAGCTATACCTGACTCAGAGGATGAGATTTCCTCCATAGAGATATCCCATATCCAACCTTCAGACTAGCTCCATCAGCACCAATTGAGAGTATCAACCATACCTCAAGCATCTCAATGAACATAGGTGCATTTACCTAGTAGATTTATTTTCCAATGTCCTAGTTTTTACATCAACTAAAGCTATAACCTCTTCTTGGTGATGGTTATTGACATATAATGCACATCGATGATGAGGGATAGGTTACCACAATTCACATTAAAGGATCACAAGACTTTGACAATAATTTCTTATAAATGATGAAAGATATTATGGATGGTGAAGTGATAATGAAGGAACTTTTTTAGTTTTCTTCCCCACTATTGAATGATCAACCCATGGCTCATTTTGATGCTCCTATTTAGTCCCACATTCATGTGTATTCATGTAGTGTTCCATCATCACATTGATCAAGGAGTAGCATGCATAACATCGATTAAGAAGAACAAGTTCATGTATGTACTAATCAACCTAGGACTAGTTGTTGGGTGAAGGAAAAATAAAGAGTTGATCTTAGAAATGAGTTGTTACTAAGAAACATTGATAGCATAGTGGAGATGAAACTTGTTAAGTTAGAAGTTGTTGATGTTAATAGAACAATTTATCTATGAGAGTTGTGGAGAAGCCAGGTTGAGGTATGATGGTTACATGAAGAATTGGAATATCTCATACCATTAGTATTTTCACATTTTACAATTACTTTAAAGGTGAAGATTGAGCACTTGTAGGTTAAACTATTTCACATGTGCTATGTTGGTAAAGAAGTTATATTTAGGAAAGATGGCTTGAAATGCCAAATCATAATGTTAAAGAATTAGTTCCAAGAATTGAAAAGAATGAACAAAGAGAATGAGAAATAAGTACTTTCTCTTTCTCACTAGGTTTGAAGGTTAAAGGATGAAAGTTAAATCATGGTCTAATTTTGGAATAGGTACCTTCACATAAAAAAAATAGTGTTGAAACTTGTAGTGGGAGACAACAAATAAGACTACTAAGGAAACCAATGAGCTTAGGAAGATCAATTTAATTAAGAAAGTAAACTTGGATATCAAGCTATGTAGAATGCACAAAATTGTAGCTTTGTTGAATGAATAAGTAATTAGGGAGAGTTGAGAGATGAAGAAAAAGTTTGACACCTTGCACACCAAACTCCAACAAGTGACCACAAGCGAGCCAATGCTATTCTTTACCACAAAGCAGCTATTTTTGTTCTTGAGAGGAGACTCAAGGAAGTTGAAGAGGAGCTCAAGTTAAATAGAAGAGGTATAACTATATGGTCTAAAATTTTGTAGGTAGACCATGTGCAAAAATATAAGAGAAAATTTATCAATTGGTGATCAAACTAGATGTAGCCTAGTGCAAGCTCTTGTATGAGAAAAGGAGTCAAGGATAATTCCAAGTGGATGCTGAAAAATGATAACAAGCACTCTTACAATAGTAGGGGCTGATGCATGAGTAAATCTAATAGCTCTAAGAAAAGGTGACAGACCTAGAAGCATAACTTCAGAGATTTCATATGTCTACATCTAGCTCCTTTAGCTTCTTTCCATATCAAGTAGATATGTCAAGGAGATTCTTCTCTTAGCCACCATCCCTTGGAACATCTAGATGAGGTGTCTTGTACTCTATTATAATATAGTCATGATCTCTAAATATGGCCATTGTATTCTCTACATTGTTCATGTAATATGTCTAGTTCTAGTCTTATATTTTGGGCTTTAAAGTTATGGAACTAGCTTTACTTAGTTTTGGAGGTATGATGAGTCTTCCAATGGCATTTTGTAAGTGATTTGTATGTCCTAGATTTAGGATGCATCTTATGCAGTTAGTGTTTATGATTTCCATGCACATGATTAATTTTTTTGTCTCACAAGTTTGCATCCTTGTCTTCCAATTTATAGTCATAGATTTGGAGCATGTTTTCAGCATTTTGAGTAGTTTCTAGCTTCATTTAGAGATCCTCAGAACTGTCCAACATGTTCATAGGTATTCCAGATTTCATTTGGAAAAATCAAGGTAAAGTGTTGGTGGCAAGGATTCATCAACTTGACTCTAGCCACTGCATAAGCAAAGAGGCACTGATGCACTCCACTTGGTGTCCTGGTTTGGATGATTTAACTTCTCCACCTCCACTAGTATCTTCTAGGATGTTTCAACTATGTTGATGCACCTTCGTTGATGTTTGGACACTAGCAAACCCTTATTGTTATGTTGCAAAAACTATGAGTACCTAGGACAAGTTGCATATGAAGGGAGGAATTTGATTCCAAGAATATTTCCTTGGGCTTTTAGCATCCAATTTCATGTAAAGAGCTCATCCTTTCTTGGGTAAGTGATTCCTTTCCTATTTTACATGTGTTCTAACTCATCATTTTCACAAGTATGATGAGACTTTATCAGAGTGCTACCTTGCTTACATAGCCTTGAACCATTTGGTTATTTGGATGAGAGGCCATTACCAGTCATATTTCGGTAATGCTAACTTTGTCCATAACGTTGACTAACGTCAACTTTCTCAATAGGCTATTACCAGTCATATTTCAGTAACGCCAACTTTGTCCATAACGCTGACTAACGTTGACGTGTTATAAAAGGTTACATTATGTTATGAAAGGTTACATCCGTCACAAAATAGAAATATGTTTAAAAAGGTTGCATAATACATGGAGGAAAGAGGCCTACCTGCTGCATCATTACCTCTGAACACTAACGTTTTTTAGCATCAAGATAATCAAGTTCATCACCCCCATTATATCTGAACACCAATGTTTTTTAGCATCCACTTCATGGCCAAGCTAACCTATCATCGTCTTCTTCCTTTTAAGTTTGGTATATAAGTTACAAACTTGGACTTTTTCAGTTTTGTGAATTTAATTAAATCTCATATTTGAATCACATTTTCTCCTTGATACCATTGCTATCCCTTTTCCCCACCTTATGATTCTTTTTATTTTGTCCCTTTTTTTCCTGGCTGCCTACCCTGCATTTCAGCACTCTTGAATTTGATTTAAAAATCCCTAAACCTTTGTGTTTGGGAATTTTGGCAGGTATCATAATGGGTAAGGTAACACTGGATTAAAAACGCTTTAGTCCTGAAACTCCTACGCACTCGGAGCTCTTTGTAGGCTTTAAGGAATAGATAGCAGTCATAAACACCCTTTCAAGTACATAAAACAAAGGGTATAAAAATTGGAGTAGCACCCCTATTCATGACTTTGAAAAGGGCACACACTTTAAAATTGTATTTGCATGGGATGGAGGAATTCTACAGCAGTGTCGAAACCGTCTCACCATAAAAAAAATAAAAACAAAACACTGTCTCACCCTAAAAAAAATAAAAACAAAACACTCCGAAACACTTCGATGATTAATATGTCTACTTTATTTGATTGTTGTTCTTCATGCCAAGCTGCCGCTGTTGAGACTAGAATCGTATAGCATATGATCATTGACGTCACAAACCACAGAATATGTATGTAATATTTTTTCTTTAAATGTTAATCTAAGCGTTGATTTCTAATAATAATAAGGCTCTTGTTAATATTAGCCCAATCAAAGCCACATTAGTATTAGTAGTACTGCTTCTACGGTTGTCGCCCTGGTGATAATAATTTAAAAGAATCTTCTACATGGGTTCCTTGCAAGCCTTCACAATATCATTGTCTTCCAATCCCACCGCCCGCAAAACCAGTCGCAGCCATTGCGTGCATGGTTTCACAGTATTTCTGCAGCACGTTTCACCAGCGGCGTTTCACCACTCCGCTGGCTGATCTGGCCACTTTAAGCAGTCGTGCCTCTGAGCTGGCATGGTGTCCAAGAGGTAAAACTCGCGGATGGTATTGTGGAGTAGGTCCGTGATGCCACCGTGAGCATGCAATCTGTGGTGGAATTCTGGAGGCATGGCCAGGAAAGTGCGTGAAATTTGATGCATCTGAGCAATGAGCTCTGCGTATTGATAGATTTCAAACATTAAATAATATATATGGTGTTTTTCATTATCAATATTATTTTTATATTATTTTCTTTTTCACTTATTTAATTTTATCTTAAAAATTCATTTGATTTACATTTTTATTTTAGAATAAAAATAACAATTAGTGCATATGCTAACTTATTAAGGTTGAATGATAATTTACCCCATTATCTATCTCCTTGCCAATGTAATCTTCTCCTATATACTTTGACTTTGCTGCAGCAAGTGATATATATCAGAGCATATCCTTTGAATACATGTCTCAAGGTATCACATATTTGATTGAACTCCTTGAGATGTGACAAACCAAGTGAATTGCATCGTAATTGCCTAGAGTTTCCCTCTATACGAAACTGGAGTGCCATTCTAGGGTACAAACAAAAATGAAGGGACATTAATTAGGCTAACCTCTTAGATAATGTCTTATTTATCCGTGTTAGTGTGACAGCCAAAGAAAACTCAATGGCTTTCCTTGGTGGTGAAAGCACAAATTACTGTTTCTACATCAGCATACGATGTCCTCCTATTGTTGTCGTGCCGATATAATGTGAATGGTTCCCGTGCTTTTCTATTCCCAATTATAGGCTTCTGTCAATAATGACTCTATGGCCAGTTCGGTCAGAACATTGTCGGCCAATCCAAAAATTTCTGGCCATTCGTTGGTATGATACTATGGTTTAAGTTCATTTACATATGAAAAGAAAAGGTGACAGTTTACCTACTGCGGTTAGACAAAAGAGTCCTTGGGGTTTGGATTTCTTTTTCTCCATCATTATCCTAAACGTAATTCATCGAACGAACCCAAATAAGATTTGGTACATGTGTAATTAACAAAAATAGCACGCAACCACCCTTTCTTAAATAGCATGCAACAACCACCCTTTCATAGGCAAGGTGAGAGGATATTCTTAGCATAAGTGGCATATTGGAATCTTGTTATGTTATATGACTTGTATCGAAATTTTTGTAGCCAACTTAACATTGACATTGCCATTTATATTTCATGAATTTTATTTTATTTTTGAGGAAAGATAATTCATGGTTAGTAGCATAAGCTCTACTTACATCCACTAACTAACAAGGGTCCTACCACAAGGCTATTCAACTAGAGGCAAGAATCAAACCTAGAGATCAGTGTCCTGACCACTTACCTTAGGGTCTTATCACAAGGTTACTCCACTAGAGGCAAGAATCAAAAACCCAGAGATCAAGTGTCCTGACCACTTACCTGACACCCTAGAAAAATGCTGATAAAAGCATAGAGTGAGTGAAATTTTATATAAGATAAGTTACATGTGGTTTTTTTTGGTCTATGACAAATGGTGTGAAATTTTGGGATGATTCAGAAGGAGAATTGGATCGAGTAGTGTTCATTTGTGAGGATGCAAGGGTTATGCTCACTGTTAATCTATGGCCAGAAGCAGGATTGGTTAATGGTGCATTGGGAGTCACTAAGAAAATAATATATAGTCCACGCTGTCAACCTCCACAGTTGCCATTGTATGTTATCATTGAGTTTGACTCTTATATTGGAGTATCGTATGATAATGAACATCCTCGAAAAGTACCCATTCCACCAATCATATTTGGAGGATCTCGCCAACTACCACTTAGATTAGCATGGGCTTTAACGATACATAAGTCATAGGGAATGACATTGGAGAAAGCGTGTATAGATGTTGGTAGCAAGGAAACAACAGGTCTTACATTTGTGGCACTATCTTGAGTGAGGAGTATTGACAGTTTGAAGATATTCCCTCCGATCTCTAAATAAAGATATATCAAGATATTTAAGGCTTCGCACCTTCAAAGTTGATGAGTGGCAAGGTACCCCTACACTCAACCATACGAATATGAGCGTTCACACGCGCGATCCGGTTGAACTCCGCAGACGGATTAGTTGTGGCACCTAGATCGTTAACCTTAGGTCGCAGTTTGCTGTCTTCCCACCTGGACTAGTACTATATTTTTCACGTGTGATTTAGTCCAGAGTGAGGTGTATGATGTGTTCTAACCTAATGCCACTCTTGAAAGCAGTGGAAAATAATATTAACTATGCTAAGATAGGAGGGAAAGGGTAAGAAAATCTAATCTAGCCTAAGTGCGATGAGCATCCGATTCCTTGATCAACCGTACATATCTGGGACCTCGTGCATGACTACCACTGGGATTACCAAGCATAGATCCTAGGTACGCCACTGGGATACCAAGTAGTCATACTGAAATGCTCGTAATCAAATTGTACTCATTCCGCGTTCTAAGAGTTTAAGGGTGAGAGAGAAAATAGTAAATAACATTAAATAAATAAATAACAAAGTGAATGCTGCAATGATGAAGTAATCTCGATCTTTATTGCTGGTCATGTGCGTGTCCAAGTACATCACACTCGAATAAAGAATGCTGTACAATTACATTCACCACACTGCGGGCAGACACTGGAAAATAATCTATCTCTGGAAGGATCAAACTGCTAGAGCTTCGCTACTTCTAACTCCTATTTGAAAAATTGGGAAAGATGCTTGTTATTTATAGACGTTGCGGTGGACTGCGATATCACATACGCGATATCGCGGGGGATGCAATATTGCAGCGGACGCGATATCACGGCCCATGCAATATCGCATCCCATCAAAAGTAGATTGGATGAAGAGCAACGCATTAAATCTAATGAAGAATGATCTCATTCTTATAATCATTCAATAAAGCATTCCTTGGTCTTATAATATTTTTATCTGTTATGTTTAAATCATCGCTGCAGCAGACAAGTGGCGATCACTAGCTTAGTTATATATTTATAATATATATCTATAAATTGGCTGAGAGAATCTTATTTGTTTATAAGTAAAAAGTTCTTTGAGTAAAAAATTTCACAACTTCTGGACGAAGAACAAGATTTAAAAACCCAAATTTTCATGCCTTTTGAACGAAGAACAAGAGTTTTGTACCTTATTTTTCCTAAGGATGGGTTTTCTGAAAAAAAAAAGTTTCCATCAATTAGTGTATGCTCTCACTCTCGGCCAAATTTTCATTATATATCAAAAACAACAAATTCGGCCTAGGGTNCAATTAGTGTATGCTCTCACTCTCAGCCAAATTTTCATTATATATCAAAAACAACAAATTCGGCCTAGGGTGAGAGCATACACTAATTGATGGAATTTTTTTTAAGAAAACCCATTCTTAGGAAAAATAAGGTACAGAACTCTTGTTCTTCGTCTAGAAGTCGTGAAATTTTTTACTCAAAGAACTTTTTACTTGTAGACAAATAAAATTCTCTCGGCCAAATTATAGATATATATTATAAATATATAACTAAGCTAGTGTGGAGTCCAATGTTTACATGGTAAATAAAGCTTATGATTTTTTTTTTCATTTTTAACCATTAATGCCTTAAATATTAAAATACCAAAAATATTATAAAATATTAAAAACCATAAAAACATTTATTCATTTCTCATTTTCATAAGCTACGATGATTTAACCTTATCCAAAGATGTCACAAGTGTATGACATGATGTTGGATCATAAAGGTTGTAATTAAGAGCCATTTTATTTGTGTTTGTATTCGTGCATGTGTGGTGTTGCACCTATCCCATTGAATGATTGCAACACAAGCATTGGCCTTGTTCCTAGATGGGATTGCAATACATGTGTGTTTATTATTTTTTCTTGTAATTATAAAATTCATAAAAATTATAAAACATAGAATTATAAATATTTTTACAATGTCACACCATGGCAACATGGGTTATAACTATAGCATATGTATCATATGTAGTATAATATCTTTTATATTTATTGAATGCAATGATATACATGAGTGTTCTTGGCAATGCACTCAACAGGTTCATTAAAGCTTAGGACTAGAGCACACTATGATTTATATGATATATCTTAAAACACCTTAAGAAAATTCATGTGGAAAATGAAAAATCTTGGTAGCCAAAATTCTTGGATCATTTTTAGTATGTAAAATGAAATATACTATTCACATGTTCCGAATTTTATTTATGCTAGCATATAAAGGCAAAAATGATAAATTCATTGCCAAATTTGGCACAAAAGGTCAAAAATGCTAGTGGCCCATATGCTACAATATGGGCCATGAAAATAGCCCAAATACATTGCCAAAACATGATGGAAAAAGTCAAAAATGCTAGTGATCCATACACTTTTTGGCCATGAAAATGACCCAAAAACATCATGTCATGCTCCAAAAAGTGTATGCACATATAACTGATACAACAATCGTGAATTGAAGGCCTATATATACAAGATTTGCCACTATCTTTGCATATTTTTTGGCACATCGTTTGAGTAGAGAAACTTTTGGTAGAACACACTTTTAACAAAAATAGCAGAGCATTGTTGCAGATTTTCCCAGATGTTTAGTGCAGATTTCTGAGAATGAAGAGACTTTACACAAACATTTATTATGCAGATTGATTAGGAGACTAGTGCATATCTAGTGCAGACCACACCCTATCATTTGCATTAGATTTCAAAAGATATTTTGTATTCTCAAGCTTTGAAAGAGAGTGATTTGTACTCTCTAAACCTCTATTTTCACTATTTATTAAAATATTTAATATAAAGTTTGTAGTTCTTTTTGATTTGGCCATCTCATTTTCTTACCTCTCCATTCTCAATCCAATGTGAAACCTTCATTTCACATGCTTTTGTTGGAGTTTGTTTTCATTTTCATTACTTGGTAATAGAATTTTTTAAGTCCTTAAGCCATCATCTAAACTGTTTAAGGCACCCTAGATCCTTTTGAGGCCCATGGATCTTGGGATTAAAATTATTTCACATTGAATTTTTTTAATTTTTCAACACTAATTTTTTCCATTCTTACATATCTCATTGGTCCAAAACTAGTGGAACCCCTATCAAATAGCAACATAGGTAATTGAGTAAGATTACAATGTTGAACATCAAAGATTTGGCCTTCAATCATTAATGGATTTTGTGATGTTGAAGCATACTACAATGGTTGAAAATTTTGTTAGAACATATAGCAATAGCTAGTTTATTTATCAAGTAAGATAGACCTTGAGATTTTCTAGGATTTAAAAGAGATTCTTATAGTTTTTTTTTGAATGAAAAAAATGTTGCATTAAAAGAGATCATGTATCCCAAACATTAGTTGGTAGAATGTTTTGTTAATGAAGAAAAATGAGTAAAGACTTGTACCATTACCACCATGAGGATTCTTATGTCAAGCTTAAAGTATAATATTCTAGCCATGCCAACATTATTTCTTAATAGATAACCATGAAGGATAGAAAAAATGCTATCTTGTTGCCTTTGCTATGTCTACTATATGTTCTAGTTAAGGAGGAAAATCAAGTGGATTGGTTATACACATTGAAGAGATAGGTACGTTCATATTATACTTCTTCTATCCCTTAATTTCACATGGCTATCTCCTACAAACATTTGTTAAGATTTTCAACAATGCGAACATTATTGAGAGTGCCTTCCAACTCAACATCAACTAATGGTAATGGATTTAGCTATATAGAGGTTTAAAGATACCATGCTAAAATGGAGTGAATGCATAAAATTGTGTACTTTGAAAGAGCATAACATCACCTTATTTAGACAAGAATTTTTTCACAAAGGTATTTAGAATTAGGATTTCTCAACAAATTTAATTTAGGACCAGATGAAAAGTTGCATTTAGTATATTGGAATTAACATTTTGGGTGAAATAAAAGGGAAAAATACATCCCAAAGGAGACATGCTAGTGGAGTAAGGAAGTACAACATGCTATAAAAAATAAAAAATGCTTTAAGAAATAGCAGCAAAGTGATAGACAAGAAAACAACTAATATTCAAAATGGTAAAGAAAGAGGTAGCTATAGTAGTGGTCAAAGAGAAACATAAGACCTTGGATAGATTTTATGAGAAATTAGGAATAAAGGAAGGAGAAAATTTTATTTATAAATAGACAAAAATCATAAATAAGAAATGTAATGCTATTGATCATGTCAAATGCATCAAGGAAGCAAATGAAAAAATTTTGTTAAAAGATAACTAAATTTTGCATAGGTGGAAAAATTATTTTTAAGAATTATTAAATGAAGAATTCAAAAGAGAAGACAGCCAAGAAGAAGAACCAAATTTTGGTTTGGTTAATGACATTTCTTTATTTGAAGTGAAGATAGAATCATTAAAGATGAAATCTAGAGAGGTTGTTGGATTAGATAACATTTTAATAGGAGCTTGGAAAGCATTGGGAGATATAGGAGTTTCTTGGTTGACATAATTATTTAACAAAATTTTGAAGGATGGAGAAATGCCCAGTAATTGGACAAAAAGCTTGGTTGTTCCCATTTACAAGAATAAAGGAGATGTATGCAATTACGTAAACTATAAAGAGATCAAGGTAATGAGCCATACTATGAAGCTTTTGAAGAGAGTCATAGAGTAGTAACTTAGACTTCAATCAATGTTATCAAGACAAAATTAATTTGGATTTATAGTAGGAAGATCTATCATAGAGGCTATTTTTTAATATGACAACCAATGGAGAAAGTTAGAAAACATAGGAAAAATCTACATTTGATCTTCATTGATTTGAAAAAAGAATATGATAGATTTTCTAGAGGTATTACCTCATGGACCTTTTAGAGGAAAAACATTCTTCATAAATATGTTAAAGTGATTCAAGACATGTATGAAGGAGCTACCACTAAAATTAGAACAACCAATGGAATAACATATAATTTTTCAATCATAGTAGGTCTACCTCAAGGATACACACTTAGCCCATACTTATTTGCTATTATTATAGATGAATTAATGAAGAAACTAAAAGATGAAATTCCTTACTATATGTTACTTGTATATGATATTGTATTAGTTGATAAAACTCAAGAAAATATTGCTGCTAAAATGGAGAAGTAGAAACATGCTCTACAATCAAAAGGCTTAAAAGAGAGCATATGTAAGACATAATATATGGAATGTAATTTTAATAATAGAATAAAAAGTGATGAAATAAAAGTAACAATTCAAGATAAACAAATGTCCCTTATTGTAAATAGTTTTGCTACCTAGGAATAATCTTCTAATCAAAAGATGAAATTAATAAAGATATCAGAAATAGAATTGAGGTAAGATGTTTAGAATGGATATAGGATAGTGGTGTTCTATATGATAAAATAATATTAATAAAATTAAAGGGAAAATATTACAGGATAACAATTAGACCTATTATCTTATATGGTGTTGAATGTTCGGTAATACAAAAAAGATATGAATAAAAAATTAATATGGTAGAAATATAAATAATTTGATGGATGTTTAATGCTAATAGAAGAGGAAAACTACATAATATAGATATCAGAGGAAGACTTGGAGTAGCTTCTATTTCAAATAAGTTACAAAAATTATGGCTTAGATGGTTTAGATATGTGAAAAGAAGATCAGACAATGAGCCTATAAACAAAGGCTTCTATAGTGCTATTCCAAGAAAGCCACTGAAAGAAAGATTGAAAAAGATATGAAACAAAAAATGATTGAAGATGATTTTAAGAGACTACAAATAAAGAAATATCTATCTCTTCATAGATGAAAATGCAAAAAAAGAACTCATGTAACTAACCCCATTTTGTTGGGATAAGGATAGGATGATAATGATGATGATGATGAGATCATTTCATGGTCATTTTTAAAAATATTTCTCAATGCATGAGAAAACTATTATGAAGCTACCTTTAATAAAGCAACCCACTAATGTATAGGCAAACGAGTAAAGAAGACTTAAATTAAAGTATCTAACTACATTTATGGTGAGGGTTGTAATGTAACATCACATTTTTTAGAATAAGGTTTTACATAAAAAAGAAACCATTAATTTATTTAAGGTATTCATGGAGAAGAGACCCCTCAAGAAAACTATTTATAATAAGACTACATGGAAAGATTTTGACCATAAAAACACTAATGATTTTCCATCAATAATCAGAAGCATGGTAAATCAGGATCTTAGTATGCTTTCAAAGATCAATTCCATAGTGGTGAGTAATAAATTATTAAATAATTTAATGATCATGAACTACACTATGGTGGATTATTATTTGAAGGTCGAGACTTATGGTGTCATATTGAGAAATAAAAAGAACAATGTTTGATGTTACTTTGGCATAGAATGTGGCAATAAATAAAGATTAAACAAATGCCAATCAAGAAAAGGAAGAATATGCTAAGTATTTTTCCAAGTTTAAGAAAGAGGCTAAAGGCATGCTCAAGTTTACCAAGAAGCAATATCAAGAATTAGTATCACTAAAGAAAATAAGGAGCATTGTGAGTCTTAGCATAGAGATGAAGCTTGAAAATAAATTAGAAGAATTAATGGTGAGGACTATGGATCTAGAGGGAAATAAATTAATAATAAAGAAATAAAGGCTTTGAACTCCAATAAGAGCTTGATTCAATGTATAACTAGATGAAGAGTTGATGAGTGACGAGGTACCCCTACACTCAACCATACGAATATGAGCATCTCACACACGATTTGGTCGAACTCCAAGGACTAAGTGTGTATGTGCCTTAATGGAACATGGTTGTATGGTTAAGTAAGTTTGAGGTATATGATTTTTATATCTTTTATCTTTTTAATGTCTTATGCTAATAGGGAAAGGTGAAGAGACTAAGTGACTAACTTTCATTAACTATTCACTAACTTAGTTCTAATTGTCCTAGCACCAATATCCATTCCCACTTACCGCACACACCCTAAACTAGTGCAACGCTATTGGGATTACCAAATGATATTCATTACTAGGTTACCAAGCATTGCACACGTGCTTGAAGAGATTAATTATCTAGGAAAGCATTTAAACATTTAACAATAATTAAATCCTATTTAGCTTAGTCCACATGCTGCAAGGTTTATCAGAAAGTTCATCTTTATTGCCGTACACAAATGTGTGCTCAGGTACAATTTGCTCAAATAAAGATTCGTTCACTTTAAGACTCCTACTGCAAGCACATGGAAATTATTTTAACTCTGGAATGGTAAAACTGCTATAGTTTGGCTAAGGGTCTAAGTGTAGATGCCTAAAATAGGGAAAGTCATCTCTTATTTATAGACATTGTGGTGAGCTGCGAGATCGCATATGCGATATCGTAGGGGCAGACACTATATCGCGGATGCGATATCACATACGCGATATCGCAGCTCATCATGAGTCTAATCAAGTAGAAAAATAAGCATTTAAAAATCTTTAGTGATGAATAGAAAAGTTGGAAGCCACATTGATAAGCCTATAAGAACATATAGTAAATGATTATTTCATTACTCACTATGGGAAGTTATTAATATTCACTTTTGAAAAAGGTCATGATCTCCCTATCAATACCATGTTCTCCCTGTCAATTTTGATAGCATATAATGAAGTGAAGGCTAAGATACAAAAGAAATTTTCTGATATAGAATATAAGGACTTAGCTTAAGATTTTCGACCATCATCTTCTAAACCTCCTAAAGCTCTTAAAGAATCTATGGTAAAAAAATTTAGTGCAAAATCACAGGTTGAATAATCATTCAACATACTTTATAATCTATTAAAGGAAAATATAGACTCATTTATTAAATGAAAACTCGTTATTATAAATTTTTTTCTATTTATTCATTTATATATCCTCTATTAGAGGGGGAAGTTATTTAGTTTTAATTTACCATGACAACCATTTATTTTCTTTTCTATGGTTAAGTATTTATTTACATTGTAATAAATTTTAAAGAAGGTGATCATCCTAATGTCTCTCATCTTTTTCCTTTTCAATTAAGGGAATATTTAAATGACCAAAGTAATATAAAATATTAGTTTTGAAAAGAAAAGTTGATCACCTTAATATTATATTTATAATAATAACTTTAGCAATTAGAGATATAACTTGTAATTTTCTTAGTCATATGGTGCTCGCTATGAAAATGTATTATATGAAAAGGAGCTTGACTTTCAAGTATTACTCCACAACAATTGGCTATAATTAAAAATTTCTAATTCATATATTCTAGTAGAGAATAGTGATGAGGTTATATTTTATTTATTACTTAACTTATAATCATCATGCATTGATTTTTAAATTAATAAAGAAACATGATAATTTACTATCTTAAGCTTCAGGGGTGGTGTTAAATATTTGATGTATTTTATCAATGTCAACATGTTAAACAAGATGTATATTTTGTATCATTGCGTATGTTTATGATACAACATTGTAGTGTTGATACTTATTAATTCCATTGTTTACATGTATGTTGTTAGTAATTCCATTGTTTACATGTATCAATTAGTTTTAACAATTCATTATGTCTATTCATTCTATTAAAGTGATTATTGTTCCTAACGTATATATGCATTAATTCTAGTTCATTCATATATATATAGACTAATAATAGTAACTAATAACATAGATAGATTATATAATGTTATTTGTCTCTATCCATATTTTTAACTATTAGAGTAATGTATATGATTAATGTTATGAATATTATAGCGTTTAGTGATATAATTTCAATATGTTTATTAATTATTGATGAATCATTAGTTGGCTAGGTTATTTGATAAAGAGTCCACTTTTTGGTTGGCTCTGATATCTTAGCTCTAATAATAAGGCTTCCATAATAAGGCTCCAATAAAAAGGCTTCAATATCAAGTACCTGATAGTAGAGCCTTGACTTTAAGTATCTAATGTTGAAGCCTAATACGTGATGTAGGATATTCGATATCATGGGGTATGGACTGGCCTATAAACATAACACTTGGGCACATGGTTTGCAAGGAGTGTTTCATAGTTTTGTTAATAGATTAACTAAATTCTTGTAGTTTTATTCCATAATCTTAGGGAATAGTTAGTGAGTGCCCACAAAGTAGATCTGGGTGAGTTGTACGAAGTCTTATTTGATTAGCAATGTACCTAGACATAATCCATAAACAACAATAAGATTGAGAATGATTCTTATTCATTGCAACACTTTAACTTAGATTAGATTTACTTTCCATGCAATTTACTTTTCATGTACTTAGTTAATGTTTACATTTTCATGCATGTTAATTAATTAAGCACATAAGTATGATTGCTTTGAGCATGCGTATGACTCTTGGTAATCTTAGCAATGCTTAATGTTTGGTAACCCAACAATGTTATATGTGTTCAGGATGTGCACAGGAACTGGGATCAGATACTTATGTGAGGGTAGTTGATTATTAATTAGAAATTAGATTAGTTGAATTGATTATAAATTGAGTTTCAACCTATTGTTAATTGTAGAACAATAAAATAAAAAATAAAAAAAATCATATGCCTCACTCTGGACTAAACCATATGTGATAAAGCTACCACTAGTCTAAGTGGGAAGATAGTGAACTGTGATCAAGGCATAGTGATCAAGATGCCATAACTAGTCCCATCCACGGAATTCAACCGAATCATGTGTGAACACTTTTGATTCATATGGTTGGGCATAGGGCTACCTCGCCACTCATCAATTATAATAGTCATGTAAAATTTCCTAAGCATTACCTATCTACTTTGCTCCTTTATTTTCTTTAGAATCCTTGGAGTCTTCGACTTTGGATTCCTTAGGATCATTTTTTGGAGCCTTAAAGTTTCTTTTTAGCTTTTAGAGAAAAATCAAAAGTCTCATCCAAGGTTTGACATTTATAGAACAAAATTTCTTGTTGAAATTACTTCTTTAATCTATTAGAAGCCTATTCATCGTCATCCGAATAAATGTTAGCTTACTAAAAACCTTTGTAAAATTTAATATAATATTTCTTTACACATTTATCATCTTGTCTTTGAATGACTTCTTGCCTATGATGAGACTTTTGAAATATTTACTTAAACATAAATTTCATTAGAGGCCAATATTTAATAATATTACCATTTCTTATCATATAAGAATGACTTTCTTTCTTTAACCATACTTGTGCCATACCTTCATGTTTAATCTCAATATGTAACACTTTTGGATGAGCTTCAACATCTTTAAGCTAAAAGTATTTGTTCAATATTTTAAGCCAAGTGAAAAATGATTTAGTACCTTTCACTTCATTGAAGGATTTGCCTTTAACATGTGGAAAAATAGAAGCATGCCTTAATGCTTTACCAAAAGCAAGCTCAATTCCTTCCTTTGGGTTTCTTTTAATCTTAGAAAAAGTTCTATCTTGTCTTTATTTAAAAAGATGAACCCTTGAGACTTGTTCTCAATACTTGAAGCATGAAGAATCTCATCATCATGTTTCTTATTTTCTTTAAAGTTCTCATTCTAAAAAAGAATGTCATCCTCAAAAGAAGGCATGGAAAAATATCTTGAAGAAGTCATTGGTAAAGAATATCTTCCATAGATGCCTTGATTAAAGAATCATATTTCCTTACATAGATGCCTTGATTAAAGAATCATATTTTTTGTTCTCTTCCATATTTTCATGTTTTTTAACAATGAACTTGAGAGCATTTCTTTTGTCTTCCATGTCTTTAGTTAAATGTTGAACTATCTTCTTTTTTGAAATAATGATAAAAATTACCTAAAAGATAAAATTCATAAAGATCTATAGCAAGATGTGAAAGATCATGAAGATTTAAGTGTAAAGAATCATGGATTTCTCTACTATCAGAAGAAATAAATTTAAGATACTTTGATGAGTGGCGAGGTACCCCTACACTTAACCATATGAAACGAGCATTGCAC
>MNCI01004648.1:370447-381274 GCA_015680685.1 Gnetum montanum
TTGACCAGCGTCGTATTGAATTTGGTTTTAACGATCTATACCATACTTTAGCTTGGTCAACGAGTGTCATAGGAAAGAGCTTTAGTTTTTGCCAACTGTTATCAATGTTATTCCATGTGCAGGCATCGTAGAAGGCTAGCAAATGTTGATGTGGATCTAAGTCATAGCCTCCTAAAAATTTAGGAAAGTTGTTTAAATCGAGCCTGGGTAGATGGCTCTCTTTACGATGCCTACGTGAGATTCGAACGACCTCTTGTATTTGCGTTATGCTTGTAGTGGCCAGTGGGGGTTCATCGTCATCGGGTAAGTTAGGCTTCCGTTCATTATGATGACATTGTTTTTGTTCATTCTTATAGGAAACTCCCACTTCAGGTTGTATACTCCAATCTTCATCATCATATAGCTCATTGGTTCTCCAATTAATTTCCTCACTAAGTGTGGCATTATTATCATCTTGTAGGAGAGGCNTGCGCTACGAAAGAAATAAATAAAATTAAATAAATAACAAATAAATAAACTAAGTGAATGCTGCAATGATGAAGTAATCTCGATCTTTATTGCTGGTCATGTGTGTGTCCAAGTACGACACACTCAAATAAAGACACCGTACAATTACATTCACCACACTGCAGGCAGACATAGGAAAAAATCTAACTCTGGAGGGATCAAATTGCTAGAGCTTCGCTACGCTAAAACTGTGATGTCAAACAAGGGAGAGCCGCGTCTTATTTATAGATATGGCAGCGGACTGCAATATCGCGTACGCGATATCGCGGGGGATGCGATATCGCGTCGGCTGCGATATCGCGTACGCGATATTGCGACATGTGCGAACCACGTCTCATCATACTTCAACCCTAATGGGTATCCAAATCTTCAATTACTTTCCAAATATTTAAAGATATGATCAACTTATAGATCAATGGAATTTTTCAAATATTAAGGAGTATGGAACTGATGATAATTGAGAATTCAAAGAAAAATGATGATATGAAGAATGATTTATTATATTTAAGATGAAGATTCTCCATTTTAATTGAATTGTATTCAAAGCCAATACTTTAATACCACTCTATTAAGAACCTTCCTTAGATTCCATAATCCAAACTCACTTAAGTACAAAGAACTAACATAATATTACAATTAAATAAAAAAGGAAATGTACAAGTTTTTTCTTATTTAGAACAATATGATTATACTATAAAATGGAAGAAAACACCCTTCCGTGTGCTAAAGATCTCTCTTATTATTGCAAAAACTTATCATCATATTCTATATATGTTGTATTATTTATCCAAATGAATTCATGCCTATAGAGTCATAGGATCTGATCTTATTATTATATCATCATATTTTATATATGTTATACTATTTTTAGTAATTTATCTACCTTAATTAGCACATTTTTAGTATTTATTTGTAACTACTAAGTATGGTTATGAACATTTGTTATTTAAACATGATGTTTCAAATGTGTTAAGCATTGATAGAATCACATTTAGATGTGTGTGTTTTAATTCATTCTTTCTCCTTGTGTCTAGCTTTTGAGTTTCTCATCATTATTCATTTAAAAGTTCACAATGCATAAGATCAGAATGGTGTGTAATGATAATATTAAACATTCCAATACAACCATGAAGAAAGTAAGAATATATGTTCCATTTTCTACAAGAAAGGTGCTCAAAGCTTTCAATTATCATATCTAGAAAGTCCAGATGCAATTTTTTCTATGAGGAAATTCTCTCGAAGAAATATTTATAGAAACCATCATGGTGGATGAGGATAATAAAATGGCACATATGTTAATTATACTTACCATGTCTAGTGAATTCGTGCAATTCGTGGTAAAGCAAGATTATGCATATAAGATAGAAGCTAGAAGAAAAATTTTAAATTAAAAATAAATGAAAATGGATGTCCTTACAAAATTAACTAAATTCATTATATTTATAAAAACATAAACTTGTGAGCACCATTTTTAGAAAGTATTAGTGTTGCAAGATAAACTACAAGCATAGAATGCACATGTTTTAATAAGATATTAAATTATATTTGTTAAAAGAACTATCATCATCATATAATATTTTCATATTAACTATCAAAAATAGTTGAAAAGCATATATTATGATGGAGTTATGTGTGAAAATTTTTGAAGGAGAAGTAGAAATGAACGTGTCCACCTTGATAGTAGAAGTAAACTCTTAGGTGATGGTGATTAAAATTGAAGGTGATTGAAAGAGGTAGAAAGTGTCTAGGTACTATTACATTTATAACAAAAAGAAAAATAATTACATTGGCTATGTTATGATAACCCAAATAATTCTAAGGCTAAACTCATGATAAAAAGGTAGCAAAACAAATTTGTTGAAAATAGGATGATAAAGTTGAAAAAGCAAAGTAACAATAGATCAAGTCCAAGCCTAGTGTTATCAATGTTATAAAAGAGAAGGCTTGGCCTTCCACAATGGATTTCAATGTCCTCACTACAAATGACACAACTGATAATTCTATATATATTGCTTCTAGTGACTTATAACATTTTATGGGAAGCCTGGCATGATTAATCATCATAACAGTAAACCAAAGCTATATTATGTAAGAATCAGGAACAACCTTTTAATAAAAATTATTGAATGTGGAGACTTAATAGTTTATAGTTAAAAATTAAAAAAGTTAATTATAATAAAGAATTTTCCATGATTCCAATTTTGGTGTATCAGTTGATGAATGAAGGCCTGAATGTTAAATTTGAGAAAATAATCATGACATATCCTATTGCATGATACATCATGGAGATCATGTTATAGCTTACATTGTTGCATTCAATAGAATATCTAAATTTGTAAATCACTAAATTAAAAAGATATATATGATAGAAAATTTAAATTCATTGAAAAAGCAAGGCTTAAGACTTGGTCATGTAAATGTAAATAATTTAAAGGAAATTCATCATTTCTCTCATGAAATTTCCAAATTTAATAGTGAGAAAGTATTCAATTGTAAATCTTGTAAGCCTAGGAAAATGCACCATCTGCCATTTTTACAACACCATGAGATAAAATCTACAAGTCCACTTAACATTATACATTTAGATTAATGTGATCCATTTACACCATAAGGGATAAGAAATGAAAAATATTATATCATTTTTATTGATGATTTTAGTTGGATGACATGGCTTTATGCATTGGTTCTAAAGTCATAAGTATTCAAAAAATATAAATGTTTAAAATGATGACTGAAAATGAAAAGAATATCATAAAATTATTAAGATATAATGGAGGTTGTGAATACATTTCAAATGAATTTAAAAAATATTATAGTAATACTGGTTTAAAACAAAAATTTATGATATCATACATCTTGCAGTAAAATGGTGTTCTTGAAAGAAAGAGTATATTAGTAATTCACATGATAAGATGCATACTCAATGATGCTAAAGTGATAAGGACATTATGGTTTAAGCCCACATATTATACTATTCATATTATCAATAGAATTCTAGCTACATCTTTGAATGAGATTCTTCCAATTAAAAGATGATCTAATAATAGGGAATTATCAATATCTCACCTTCATTTGTTTGATAGGACTTGTTATGTTTATGTTTTAGAAGCACATCATAGCAAGTTAAATCCTAGAGCCATTGTGGACTTGCTAATTGGTTATTCTTTAGATCACAAAAGCTATTGAGTGTGGGATATAAATGATCACAAAATATTAAAGTCATGTGATTTGCTATTTAAAAATATCTTTGACAGATCTAGGGACACTCAGTCATAGTGCTAGTGGTTCTTATAGTGATTCCTAATAAATATAATAACGACTTACAATCATTTGTGATATTTTATAAAGAAGATGATGAAGAAGTTGGTAAAACTAAAAACTTTAATTCCATAAGATTTTTAGCATGTCAGTACTCAAAATATTTTTAAGAGCCATTTAAAAGCCTTAAGAACAACAAATTTGGAACATATTAATGAAATACAAATGAAAAGGTTAAGAAGAAAAAGAATATTTATAATTGAAGATCATTCTCAAATGATTGAATTAGAAATGATATTTGAAGTACAATAATCTATGAGAATATAGTAAGATATACAAAATAATGATTGATACGAGGAAATAAGAGTAGAATATCATATGTTAAAGAAAAATGGCACATAGAAATTAGTTAAGAGGTCATTAGAAATAAAAATATTAACCTGTAAGTAAATTTTTTTATTTAAAGAGAATGGTTGTTAACATGATTGTCACTCTAATACTTGGTTAGTTGTTAGATAATTTGAATAATGAAAGCATATTGATTATCAAGAAACCCTAGTAACCACCATGCATAGAGCATATTCACTTAACATCATCCTTGAAGCCTACAAACAAATCTCACTGTGATTTTTATGATATATCCCATGGGTCTAGAAAGTCTTGTACATTCTCAATTTTAATTTTTATTCAAATTAAGTGTATATTTTAGTGTTATGTATGTAGATTATGAACATAAAAAATGGTAAATAGCACTAAGAGCCCACCAACAATCTCTATTAATGCACCAAAAAGATGAAGGGCTTTTGTTATCATTGAATATTCAAAGGATAAGATCCTTCCACTAATTATGCTAGCTTATCATCAAGATAAGAAGGAAATGTAGAGAGATGCTTATGAATGGTTCTATAGGGACTTAGTGGTAGATGCATCAAATGATCTCATTAATGCTTTAATTAATATGGTATTAGAGGATGAACATACTATGTATGAAGCCCATGATCCCATTTTCGATGATTATGAGCCTCTATACATGTAAGATCTTTAAGATCAAGTACCAAAAGAAAATGATCGATACAAATTTTCCTCTTATCATTTAGATGGAGTGTAAGAAGCTAAAGTAGATCAAAAAGATAAAGGGAAAGCATACCATTAAGATCCTTGGTTAGGTACCTTCACTTTGAGTGTAGCTCAACATGATGATCTTCTTTCCAAGTTATAGCATTTTTAATTATCTAAACCTATTGGTGGTAATGATAATTAACCTTTATCTAATTGGGATGAGTATCATGAGTTGATGGAAGTGATACATATTTAAATGAAGCATGTTAATGATAACAAAATCAAATGAATCAACACGACTGATGTACCAATGTATAGATGGTATAGTAGTGACGATGCTCAACTCCATGTGCAAGCCTTTGAAAATGCTTGATATCTCTAAGGCATTGTGAGTGGTTGGAAGAAGTTGCAATTGTTTTCCTACATCTTCATTGCACATGTAGAAACTTGGTACAAATCCATACCTTCTTGATCAATTTAAAGATGGGTAGACATTATTAAATTATTCTATACAAAAAATTAAACCTATAATGAAATTTCAAACATCTAGAATGAGATGGACAGATGGAGGTAAGGAGCCCAAGAACCTCTCAACATCACCATGGAAAGCTACATGAAAACTACTCATTGCTTTTTGAATAGTGATTTTATCCAATGAGAAAAATTAAAGCATATTGTAGAATGGCTAAGCAAGGAAACAAGGGAGTTCATGGACATGTATGTGATGGGATAGGTACATGAAAAGTTTATGGATCAAATCAAAGCACTCTTTAATACCATTGCTAGCATGGAAGATGAATGGCAAAAGTGACAATTAGCCAAGGAGTACAATTGTGATTTGTCATGTAAATAGGAGGTAAAAAATTTTGAAGGTACTTCAAAACCTACTACTAGAGTGAAGGCTTTAGTACAAGATCAAGTCAAAATGGAAAAATCCTTAATAGACTTGGCCCTCTATGTGACCAAGTTTGGGATGCAATTGATGAAAAAATGATCACTAATATTAAGTATATTAATGGTAAGGTGGTTAAGGATGCAACTAAAATAGTTTCACCACAAGAATGAAGAAAGAGATATGATGGCAAGGGTAGAGAAAAGATCTCTTCCTCAAAAAGCATCCAAGAAGATTCAAATGAGGCTTTCTCATCCTCCTCTAATGATGAGGGTCTATGAGAATACTATGTAGACTCTCATGATTCTTATTGCTTCCTAATTATGGATCACATGATTGGTAAGATGGGGTAATATAGGATATCTTTAAACATTAGTTTCATTAAGAGGAAAATAAGGAGGATCCCATACCTTGGCTGTTCATACTATCTTGGTGGCACTTATCCATAGCCCATGTAGTAGTACCAATAGTGACAAACTTCAAATATTTGGGGTGTTACTTCATGGAATATTTCTACTATGATGCAAAAACAAATGAAAACTCAACCTAATCCTTATTTTTATGATGTCCAAAAAGGTACTTATTAAATCTCAATTATGATACATCAAAAATACCTATCTACATCTAATGATCCTACTAACCAAGCTTTCCAACAATAGCCACAACATCTATTCCTTGGTCCCATGTAAGTGGTGATACCTAGTCAACTGTAATTAAGGAAAGAAAAATCATGTAATATTTCCTATGGTAATAATCTTGATTCTATCCATGCATCTAAGAAATATTAGCATTCATCTATTGATTTGGTAACATTGGAATGTTTAAGTTCCCATGGTAGGAAATGTTATCGTAACCTCAAATGTAAGAATAATGGTATTAGATCTACATCCTCCTCTCCACATTGAAGAGAGAAAATTCATTTAATTAATATAAATTCCCACACTCATGAGGTCTTGATGAACATTTCTAACTATGACTCAAATGCAATATCTACTTCAAGGATGAGTTCCGTTACTATGTTTAGTGGAGATAGCACAATGAAACTTGATGATGTTGTTGTTATCATATCTATGTCTATAGTGGCAACATGGGTAGTTCAAAAATGATGTTTATCTAGAAAGCAACTAGATATTAGAAATCCCATGGTGGAGATCCAAATTAATGAAAAGAGTCATTTTCTAGCTCTCTGTGACTTTGGTTTGGAAGTCAATCCCATCTCATTATAGTAGTACCTTGATTGGGAACTTCCTATTCTCAAGAGTACCAATATTTGGTTGGAGCTAGTAGGCCAATAATATGCATATCTTGTGGGATACATGTGTAATGTAATCACTTTTGTTTTAGGTTGGTCATATCCTACTAATTTTTTGATGCTTAGATCAAAAGATAAGATGGAAGAGAATCTTCCTATTATAATAGGAAGAGACTAGTTAATAAATGTAAATTCCAAGTTAGTTTTCCAAGGCTTCCACCTCAAGATTAGTGGAAGGAATGAGATCAAAAGAATGAACTACAAGAGAATATCATGTGATCCTTCTTTATCCTACTTTACCATGGTTATAACCCATTCAAACGAGTTAGATGGAGCACTCATTGGGTAATACCTTGTGTACCATAACGAACATCTTTTACCTCTAAGCATGCTTAACACTCAATTTACTACTTAGAGGCTTCCAAGGTAAATAGGCATGGATCATTCATAAGGGAGAAATCCTTCATCCCATGTCAAAATCTTATTTTCTAGTATTTCCATTTGTGTAATTAATAAAGATTGGTGTGTTTAGTTAGAGTTTTTCACTTTTTAAGATTAATGAATAATCAATCATGAAATTTTACTTTGTGTAGCATTTTTATTTATTTCTATGGAAAAACTATTTAAGGTGCTATATGAATGCTCATTCAATAAGATAGTAGTGGATGGATAATCTACAATAGTGATGATGATGTAAGAGTGCCAAATAGGTCCAATGTGGATCTTGATTGACAAAATGCTTATGTGACAATATTCATTCACTCACTTCTCTTCTATCCATTAGTAATGAACTAGGATTTGATTTAGCAAGAAGCAAGGACTCACACTACAAGATATTGAAGCTACTGCTATTAGAATCATTGGTAGGTAGTGGATCCACACCTTAGGGTGTGAGCTTCAGAATCCTAGATGAGTTCTTAATCACTAGCACATGAAGGATGCATCATTGAGAATCCTTATGACCACTGGATGGGTCTTTCTAATATGGGTGATTGGACCAAGATGCATGTTGTATCTTACCTAACCATCCTAGTTAGAAGATATATGTGATTTCACAAACCTATGCATGTCATGAGTGGGGGATGAATTCTCATGTTCATGGAAGTTGAAGACTCCAAGTTGTGATATGGTACTTTAAGAATTTCCATGATTTACATGCTTCATCAACAACCCTCTTTCTATGAAAGAAATAAAAAGAAATATATATGATGAAAACATAATAAAGAAAATAAAATTTGAGGAAAAAAGAAAGAGGAAAGAGTGAAGAGGTGATACAAAGAGAAATATACTTTCAAGCTTATTAGTTGTACAAATTGGTATGTTTTCCATCCCAACTAATCTCATAGTTTCTCATTCCAAAGTTAAACTAATGGTTGAAGATATAAATTTTCTCATGTTCAACCCATTTTTCATATCAATTGATTTTCCATAGTATCTAGTCCAATAGAATTTCTTGCACATCCCTACCCATGTTCATGAAGTCCCATAAGTTTTTTTCTTTATGAACCTTAATAATGTCAATTTATACTTTCATCAAAGTTCCAAATTATTTATTTGAAGTGTCAACAATATTTCTTTTTAGTTCACTTATTGACTAGATCCAAATCCAAAAACTTTTCTCTTGATCATCATGGTATTATGCTTTTTGTGGAGATGTGGAATTGTTAGCCTAGAGAAGGGGATTAATCAAAGATTTTTGATAGAGAAAACTTTGGAAGTCTACCATGCATACATTCATGGATGAAGAAAAATAAAATTGGAATCTTCACTTCTAGATGTTTGATGATATTTTGCCTTCATTTGATATACACTAATGGTTAAACTGTGAAACAATCAAGGCTAGATGACACTATATGTGGTTAGTATGACCTTGAATTTGGTAGTGAGACTTGGAGATTAATCCCTCTGATATGGATGAGTAGTAATGAAAGGATATGGTAGTGGATCTCCCATGGGTTGTAGGATATGCTTATGTGCTACATGAACTAATAAAGTAGTTGGCTAGGGATCTGATGATGTTGCACTCTCTTCCTTTATCTCTTTCATTTATTATTCATTCTTCCTTTTTTTAAGATTAATTCTTGTCCATGGCTGTATATGACAGGAAGTTGTTCAAGCAAAGTAGAGGATGATATTTAGCCATTCAAGGGGATGGGCTTACATTTGATGCTAATGTCTTACTAGTTATTGAGAATCCATGGGTATCTCATTAACAAGATTCACAAGGATAATGAAGGTAAGTGGCTACTCTAGGAAGGATTCAATTGTGAATCCTAAGGATCATAGAACTTAGGGGAGGGGGGATGAATAAATTCCCTAAATCAAGATTTACACCAACAAAAGCCACCACCAAATTTAATATGGTTCCCCAACTTGGGTAGTCTACACTTGAAGGATAGTTTACTTGCACACCTCCAGAATTTTTTCCTCTTAAAATGTGATTTGAAGGATATCAAACCTTGTACAACTCTAAGCTTAGCTCCAGAGTGATTCAACAACACAAATCCACTCAACCAAGCTAGGTTCCAACAAGCTTAGAAAGTGATATCAAGGATCACACAACCTTTATAAATTAAGCTCCACATGGAGTGTTTTGATGCTACACCAACCACTCAATCCTAGTGGGATCCCAACAAGATCAATGATGATGCCTTCTCACAAGAAGCACATCTACCCCAATGGGGCAACGAGAAAGAGAAAGATAAATTACAAGGGTAGGATGTTGATGAGTGGCGAGGTACCCCTACACTCAACCATACGAATACGAGCATGCGCGCGCGATCCGGTCGAACTCCGTAGACTAAATGCCTTAACACCACAAGAAACACTTGGGGTTAATTGTTCGTTGTCTTCCCAGGCTTGCTTGTAAGTGTCACGGTGTATGGTTAAGCAAGTCTGAGGTATGTGGTTTTTTTGGTATTTTTCGGTTTATCTTCTATGCTATCAGAGGAAAGGGTTGAGAAACTAAGCTAACTCTAACTAATGATCTAAGTCTAAATTAACTAGCGTCAGCATCCATTCCCACTTACCGAACACACCCTAGACTATGCAACTGTGGCTTACCAAACGCTAATCGTTACTGGGATCACCACACGTAATGCAAGTGCTCGAAGTGGTCGTACTGAGGCACCTATTTAGCTTAAGTGTGATAAGCAGCCGATTCCTTAGCTAGCCGTACACACCCGTGGGTGCTCGTAACTAAGTCGTACTTATCACACGTTCTAGCCTAGCAATAAGTAGCCGATTCCTTGACTAGCCGTACATGTTCTTAGACGCTCGTAATCAAGTCATACTTGTGCGCACTAGGAAAGCAGTAAATAAACAACAATAAAACCATGTACTGCAAGGTTTATCCAATCAAGTTTGTCTTTATTGCCGTACAAAACTTGGGTTTAGGTTACAAGCTGCTTGAATAAAGAGCCGTTCACTCTAGGACTCCTATTGCGGGCACATGGGAAAAATTCTAACTCTGGAGTGATCAATTTGCCAGAGCTTCGCTACTTCTAGCCAGGATTGGAAAATGAAGGGAGTGCCGCCTCTTATTTATAGATATGGCGGCGGGATGTGATATCATGTACGCGATATCCCAGGGAAAGACGCGATATCGCGTACGTGATATCGCATATGCGATATCGCATGGGATGCGATATCGCGGCACATGCAGGTCGCATCTCATCATACCCCCATGACTGAATGAAAACTCGTCCTCGAGTTCTTTACAATGATATCATGTAGGTATGGGATTATTAGGGGAAATGGAACTAATGGGGTGACATGTGAATGGTCTTTATTACAAGACTTGACAAAATTGGTGTTCATGACAACAAGGGTGAACACCTTATTACAATGACATCAGGCC